>JAHZNA010004174.1:0-23921 GCA_027743935.1 Sinodicranocentrus sp. ZH6
CATTATTCAGCGTTTTTGAAGGAGAATAAACTGTACTACTAATACGCCTAATATACAAGGTCCTTCAGGCCCTGAATTTCAAATATTCACAAATATGGTGTAATACATCATTATTCAGCGTTTTTTGAAGGAGAATAAACTGTACTACTAATACGCCTAATATACAAGGTCCTTCAGGCCCTGAATTTCAAATATTCACAAATATGGTGTAATACATCATTATTCAGCATTTTTGAAGGAGAATAAAGTGACGACATTTCTGCTAAACTGATTAGTATCGGAACGATAGTCATTAATAATGTTTTGTGTGTCTGTTTTTGTGGGCGTCTGTCCGCATGATTATTCGAAAACGACTGAGCCTATCGACTTAAGGTATTTTAACCAACCAATAGGTGTCATAAATATCTCGCCACAGCTATAACACGGAACCTGCAGCAGGTTCCCTTTATAGCTACCTTAAGGTGATTTTCTACTTCATGGTGCATGTGGCGTGTAGTATTTCAATTTCAATCAACTCGCAATAACGAGTACATAACACTAAAGAAGGTAGATGGTGGACAGTACTCAAGCAGATGGTCTACAGCCCTTTAACTCCCAATTGAGTACTACAACACCAAATTGAGTACTTCAACCCCGCATTGAGTATTTCAAGAACCCATTAATTACTTCAAGACCACATCGAGTATTTCAACCCACCATGACTTTTAGTAGGTAACTAAGAAGGGAACCCGTCTCTTTCAAACAGTCCAACAAAATGTCATCAGTAATTTCAATGCATATCCATTTGCATGTATAATATCTATGTATATAGTATACATAGTAATTGATAATTAATTTGAACCGTTCCCATACTGTGTTCATTCAGTTTACAAAAGGTTTATCTGTATAAATGTTGGTCTAGATTCATGCACATACGAAGTATGCGTAAAGTTGCAATTAGCAATGCCCATGCTAATAATTCATTTGCAAAATAAATTTCATTTAAGTAATCACTTCCCCTTCACCATTCCGTTTGATTCTAAAGAACATCGGTCATTTTTTAAACAACCATGCATCACAGTTGCAAACATATACACTCTTGTAACCCAAGTTTTACGCACAAAGGATCCCTGACTCGATACCAGCTTGAGTTTTTTACATTAGTTTAAATTTTTCTAATGCTAATAAAATCATTCTAAGTAGTACTTATTAACATATATTTTGTTTGTCAAGACGATTCTGACGAGTTACGTATGTGTCGAATGGTAAGAACATGAATACAGTTTGCCTGCTTATAAGAATTAACGTGTAAGATTTAGATGTGCTTATTTTTTATTAACTACTGTACGCAATTTCAAATGGTGAAACATGGCATTAATGACATACCAGAAGGGCAGTAATGAAAGCAATACAAGCGGGGATTTTATGAAGAGTTATTCAGTACGTACAATTGAAATATGCACACTTGTCAACAGTTCACCAGCCTTACAATTATTCTTGGGAAGCGCTTTGCGTTAGTTGATAAGTAACAAAAACTTTTTTGAAAAGTGTACCCAAAGTTCTTATATTAATTATATGAAATAGAATTGAATCTTTTCGAAATGTTTGAGCTATGTTGACTAAATTGTTAAAACTCATTAATCATAGTGTCAGTCTTAAGCTATGCTTTGTATGCACATAAAGAAAACAATAAGGTTTTCACCAAACCATTACATATTTTAAGATGTTTTAAATGTATATATATGTCAGTATATGTAAATGAGTACTGATGTCGTTCGACATAAAAGTACATCAACAATAAAATGAAAATAAAATTTCGTTTGATTATATTTTGGAATTTGTAAAAGAATTTTATATCTCGCTGCAAGGTAGTTTAACGCAAATGTAGCTGTTACATAATTTGTAGCTCAATGTGAAACCATTGAGAAATAATAATTGTGGTCTATGAATATATTGCGTAATTATAAATATATCAATTAAACTACTGATGAATGTAATGAAAAGTAAACTATATCAATTAAACTACTGATGAATATAATGAAAAGTAAACTATATCAATTAAACTACTGATGAATATAATGAAAAGTAAACTATATCAATTAAACTACTGATATTTACTGAATTTTACAAAGTTTTTATATAGACGCCCGTAACCTACAGGCGTGAATTTTTATCAAACCTGTTGATAGCTAATAAATTCAACCTAAAAAAGTAAAAAATCAACGCTTTAAATAATTTTTAACCATAGTACACTTACAATAACAATATATATGATACTAATAAACTATGAATTACTGCATAAGTTTGATGTAGGTAGTTTTGGCATTTAAATGCTTATATTCATTCCTGTAAAAATATTTTATCCGTAGTTGATGCATCAATTCATACACTAGTTTACTTAAAAACATCAACATGTTACGTCTAAAGTTTTTCATAAACAATTACTACTCCTTGGTTTGATAGTTTTTCTTGACTAAAGTACTTATGATCATGTCAATGCAGATACTGAAAAATATGAAACGTAAAACTATATAACATGCAAATGGAGTAGGTACTACACAAATATGTTATTTCATCATGTATAGGTACGTAAGTAATAGTTAAAATCGCCATGTCAAACCAAAGTTTCTTGGAAACCCTTGTCTTTTATAGCCAAATTCCTTGGAGCAAACTGTGAGCGTTTGGCTCCACCGACTCCTGCACCGTAGGATGAAATCGGCCTGAAACAATTCGCAGGTTCACCATCTCTCACAGCTTGGGCGAGGCACTCACTGTTTTCTTTAACAACTGTAGATGCTTTAGTATTAAAGAACAATCTTGAAAGCTCATCTTCGGACTCTGACCAAACGACAGCTTCATCCGTGCTATCATAAATGTTTGAAGATGATGGAGCATTGTCAAACTTTTTCAAATTTTCACCAATATTGCGATGAAAAACACTTGAAACCTATTTCAACACAAATTCGGTTTACTTAATGTGTATTGCATTTGTTTATTTTTGCGTGTGGTTAAGTGGTACGTACCTCCACGACCGCGTAAGGTACGCATTTACCTTCCTCCACAATCCGAACTCTCCTTGTTGTAGTAGGTTGGCCTTGGACCAACGATTTGAATTTTTTTTCTGGATTTGTGTCCTAAAAACGATAGTGATTTGGACACGTATATTAATTATTTTCGAAGGGATAATACTTTTTATTAAAATAGATTATCTCAGGGAAAATTACGTTTTCTTTCCCTGGCATTGTTTTTGTAGTAATCGGTCCAGTGTTTGCCCCTGGTTTTACTTTTGCCCCATTCTAATGTAATTGTAAACATTACATGAATTTATCACGGAGTGCATCCGACGCATATCTTAATATATCTGGAATGATCTTGGTACATGCACAAATAAAATAACTTACAACGGGCATAAAAGCAGACGTCATAAAGGAGTTTTCCTGGACAAAACTTCTGGAAGCGTTCCCAAGTCTCGGCTGTGGAAAACATTCAGTTGCACTTCGATCATGCACAATCTTTAAAAATAGTAAAAAAAAATAAAATCAGTTAATTTATTTTGCATGGGTTACAATACCTAATGGACTGACGGAAGATTGTGCGAAACACTACATTTACAACAATAATTACCTGATTATTAACCAAACAAGAAGGTCTCGCATACGCTAGATCGTGATAATCAACTGAATCCTTCACATACCCATTTTCATGGCAACCTTCTACATGTTCTGGCAGCTATTAAATATAAATTAATCACTAAAAACATTCACATCTAACTTAATTCCATGCAATACTTTGTCCCCGGATTTATACTATTGTATAAAGTGAAGTTCTTTACCGGCATCTGCCTTCTTCGGTACGGCTGCATACTAGAAGATTGATTAATCTGAACAACAGTAGGACGAAAATTATTTCCGCCATACATCAGTTTGGGCTTTGATTCTTGATTCGCCCCGGACGAGAACTGCAGCTTCATAGCCAAACGCTCTTCATGACTTCTGCGTTTACCTTCTACAGCTTCTTCTTCCTGAAAAGACTCATAATCCTACAAAAATTACTCCGTACACCTGCGAAAGTTCTACATCATGAATATTAAATCAAATCAAAAACTAAAAACTTGAAACATACGCATAAATCAGAAAACCTTACCGTATGGCTTATCAAAAAATTGTTCAAGCCTGCCTTCGTGTTTGATGTGGAACATTTTAACTAAAATGGTATACGTGCATTACTCAACTTACGAATGAGTCAGACACCCTTACTACTGATCCTCTATTCCCGAAATGGCAACTGCGGCGGTATCCTCCTTGTTTTGCTGTTTAGAAACATTTCGAATTTAAAACTTACTCAATATTTTTCGTTCCGTAACCCGTTTCCTACAATATTGAATATGCTATTTCTGCTTACAAGAATTTGCTCCTACTTTCAGACATTTGACGTCCTTCAGCGCGTCATTGTCCCTACCAAAACAGCAGTGATTAACAAATAAGAAATACCGAAAATACGTTCACGTTGATGCGGGTGGGTTACCTTCTACTCAAACAGTTCCCCATTTCGAAACCTCCGTCTAATTTTCAACAATTATCACCAACAAAAGGATGTTGTTAGTTATACTTGAATGGAACAATACGTGATATTTTTACTTTGTTTGTTGTAGTACTATATGCTATTTCACACTCTTAATTCCTCTTTTGTTAAATAAATGTCATCCAGCCTTCTTTCGTGTATCAGAGCGACGACCACACACAGCGAACTGTAAGCAAACCCCGTCCTTTTTTTGCTTTTCCGTACTCCCCTTGCAAACGTATGTCTGGAATTAGTTATATCCCACACCTCGAGCGTCATTGCAACATAAATATTACATTGAAAGTCCTTCTTATTGGTGATACTTGTTCCATGGTATGCAAATCTTTGCTACGATTAAATGTTACTTGTCCACTACTCGTATTTTATGTTATTCTTGTTTCGAAGACGTCATGAAATGATTTATAAACAACATGTACCCTAAAATGTTCATCTTAAGCACCACTGAAGCTTATTCATGTTCATGGTAGATTTTTTGGTTTATATGACTATCCCCATCTAACATATTCATGCAAATTAAAGAAAGAGAACAAACATTTCCATTTCATCCTTTGCTTTTATTTTCATTAAGTCATGTTTTTCATCGACATTTGATACATTATTTACGCAGTATGTTTGTAGAATACGCATCCTTGCGCAATTTTTTATGTACTACTTTGATCCTAAACGACTCCTAAAGTATGCATTTTTTGTGCTTCAACAACAACTGTTTGCCAATACATTTTCCTAATGGCAGAATAAATGCAGAATATTAAGGAAGGAACAACACCAAGAGCTGCGACGACCAAAATTGCGATTTGTAAATAATACGAATCTTGCGGTAACCGGCAAGTGTATTGTGTGTCAAGTGCTTCCGTGAGTGGGAAGTTCGTGAAAGGTACAAGAGCTGCACTCATGTAGTGCATTTTAAAAAAGGCGTATGTCAGCAATAGAGTTTGACCCAAGTTCCATGCCATCGAAACCACCGGAAGCTGAGTAGTAAAAATGCTTTCTTGTTTTTCTAAAAGAAAATCTGCCTCAAAATCCTCGTTAAATATTTCGTTCAGATGCTTAAACTTCGTTAAAGATTCTACAACGCTATCATCGAAAGGAGTAAAACTCTGCAAACGAGTGAAATGAACTGGAAGCTGAATGTCTACAGAAATAATGTCTGAACTAGTGCACACACTTTTTGTAACGCGACCCACCTCCTTGTTAAACAAGATTATGCGACATTCGCAAGATAAAACAATACGTAGCGCCCCATATTCTACTTTTTGCGAAATGTTCATTTGTTGATTTGGGCATATTACCTCTAACCCAGTCGAAGGAGGATGAGTAATCAGAAAAGCGTTCTCTGATATTTTGGCAACCTCTGTCTTTGTATTTTTCACGCACCGCATTTCGCATCCCTTTTTAATTGCTTCCGCTTGTGCACCAGACAGTATAAGGGAAACACAGCTATGGGATGTGTCCTCCGAAGTGCTCTGTGAACCATATTGTGATACATTTTGCAGGTATCAAATTAATGAATTGTACCCGATGAAATTATGATAGCAAACTACAGTACGTTACCTGTGGCACTTTGCATAACTTTTCTATCTTCGGTTCACAAGTTTCCTCGTCTACGTTTGTGACTGAGTACACCATGCCAGTGGATAGGTCTTTGACAGCAAAGGTTGCTTCAAGGTCGACTGCACATGTTAGATCTTTGAAGCTGTACTCCAACGGCCGCACCTATTTGGTTATCATATAATACGATACGTACATATAAATACAATTGCAACAAGAGAAATCCTAGAACTATGTAATACCTTGTACAAAACCAGCGAAGATGATTTCGGAATCAAGGGCACATTAACCCTAAGTAAGCCCCCGTTGTCATCGTAAAAACATTTTGCTCTCCGTGGCAAAGTGTAATACAATTGGAATCTCTCTAGGGGAATAGCAAGGCTGGTCTGGTCATCAAGCTGGCTGGAAAGGTCCTCCAGGGCATCATGAAGCATTTTGGAGGGTAAGAACAACATGGGCACATTGCTTGCTCGGCATTCCTTATATAATAATGAAAACTTTTGTTATAGCAATTTAAATTTTCTAATTCACTTCATTGGGTACTGTGACGTATTTCATGAATACCTGAAAAGAGTAGATTTGCATAACATACAAAATTGCTGAGAATAGTATGTACGTGGTATCTCCCAGGATGCCTTGAATTGATGCGAAATTTAACTGCATTGCTTGCAAATCAAGTTTATGTTCCAAAATTTCTTGTTCCATTATTTTGCTACCCTTCTTTATGTTGATGGCATCGTCAGACATTTCTTTAAATAATTTCTTCGTCTCAGCTTCGAACTCTGATGTACGTTTACCCAGGTCCGCAAACGCTTTTCTACCGACGGGAAGGTACGCTTTAAGGTTTGTTAAGACAGAGAGTATTGATTCCGGATCCACGAATAATGTACGCAACATATCCGCTGCGTCATCAATTCCAAAAAGTGCCAAGCCTGCCGTGACGGCTTTCAGTACACCTGAATATCGTCTTTGCCTGCTTAATTGCTGCACCCTTCCAAACTTTCTTTCCGTTAGCTTGGACTTAAGATGCTTATACCACTCACTTGGTACAAGTTTCGTGGTATCAGTTGCTCCTTTGTCTGGGTAACGAGTCGCCTCCTTTTCAATGTCATCGTCGTCAGTATCATTTTCGGGTTGTAGCACATCCTCCAAACCTGATTTTGTCATAAATTTGTCTAGCAACCTCAACATCATGACGGAGTCGGCGTTGATTTCATGAAGGCTGCCTGTGATATTACATAATTCGGCATGGTCATCTGAAGGGCAATGCTTCACCTCCAACGCAGGTACTTCAGGTAAATCTATGAATATATGAAACAATGCGTGTTAGTTAATTCAGCATTGTACAATTAATACATACACGTACGCCAGTGGAATTAGAACCCTTCAGAATACTTTCACGATGATTTATGTAGTATTACCCGGTATCAAGAAATTCAAGTACTGCTCTTCAGTGAAGAGGACGACATCACGTTGTACGTCAATAACTGCACCTCGGCTGACTATGAACTCAGGATTCTCCATTAAGTCGCACAGTCCTATCCCTGCTCTCCACCTGTTGAGAAAATATGAATACCCGTATTAATGAATAGCTGAAAAACGTCGTCAGCTTATGCTTTAGAAAACCTTTTCAGTTGAAAAAAATATGTACTTACACAAGCATGATGGGGAAAAACCAAGATTGTAAGAATCGCATGTTTCTTTTAAATTTTTTGACAGATATTTTGAAGTTGTTTAAGAAAAGCAAAGCTTCGTTTGTGACTGAAAGTTCATGTGTTATAAAACATCCCTTTTATACCTAGGTATAACTTCATTTCATTGCCTCCATTTGACTATCTTTGCTTTGGCAGCCAAAGACTTTGATTGGTATGATAAGGCAAATTATTTGTATCATCATTATAATAGCCTAACATCGCATTTCATCATTACTTCATAGCAACAACAAAAAACATTCCGTTAAATTTGCCCGTACGTACACGTGGCATTGCATAACCGACAAGAACCAGCGTGACTTTTCTTCAGCGGTCCTTTAGAGGACATGACGATAACTTGATTTTCCCTGTTCACCAATGCTTTCCAAAGATTTTATTTCAAATCTAGTTACATTCCGCCATTTCTTAAGATAAAAAACGCCTATGATCAAGCAAACTCTCCCTTCATGAATGCACAATGAACAGTATACTTCAAGTAGTTTTTTATCGTATATCTTAGTTCAAAGGAGCAACTGTAATTAATTTATATGATCGCAATAACAGGAAAAACTGATACCGCGGGTGCAAGAAGTCACACTTCGTATCTGCACATGATAGAGTAATGGTATTAAAGTTCACCAACTTCACTCGTCAAAGACGACTTCTTCATTACACTACTCCATTGAATAGGCTAGAGTACTGTTTTAATACTTTATCGTTTCTCCAAAGACTTCTTAATATTTCTTTTCCTAATCTTTCTTCCATTCATTTGCGTTCCAATTAGTACGACGTATTAATTACACGGGTAATATCTACTGACATTCCTTAACCCCTGGTGGCACCATCACCCAGAATATGGATTGAATAAAAGTGTTTGGTTTGGTTTTTCCGAGAATTATGATTATGTAAGACGCCGACGAAGATATATCCAACAGACGTATGATTCCTTTTTAGATTAATATGTTATCAACTTATTTTTCATCCTTTGCTTGCTTCAGTTAATGAATAATTTTGATAGTATTGTCCTTACTTGTGAAAGTTATTTCGTTTTATTTCATTACTGTATGTAAGCTTATAGGTTGGACATTCCTTCATAACAAATCAAGACATTTTTTTCTACAACGCACTGACATCTAACACGTATTCAAGTCATGCTTGGACTAAGTTCTACTATCTTCATATACGTATTATGTAACCATGTCTAACAATGCAGGGCTCTGCAGACGACAACAGCCGAAATATACGTAGCTATGACCATAATCAGCAATTTATTGGGGTTAAATAATGTTGCTGATTGCGTTTGCATGGTGTAGTTGTCCATGCCCTTCATGTTGTTTGACAGGACTCGTGGTTTTATGCGACCTTTGAGTGGATTGAAAAATGCATGGTTTATCTGTTAATTCTTGAAAACTGAATCGATGAAAATAGTTGTTTTAACCTATTATTCCATCATGAACATTCCGCAAGCTTTTCATAAACGTTACGTTGGATAAGCGGAAAATGGCAGGCTGGCTTCTTGGCAAAAACGCGTTATGTAGGTACACAACGAAGGGAATGCATCCTTGGAAAACGTATCTTCGCTATTTGAATATAAAATAAATGCATAATAACTTAAAATTATGAAACGGAACCTATATTACCCATACTGATTTACCAGTGACTGTATTTCCATATCTTCTTTTCCCACTTCGTAATGCAAAAGCACGCGAGCATTGCTTTTCGGGTTCCATGCCATCACCGTGTTAATGTCCTTATTGTCCTCCATAAGTACATACAACAAATTACCTCTTCTTGCATCGCGAAGAACGGGAAGTATACCACTTACGCATATCCTAGAATTACCATCTCGCATGCCCATATCACAAGCTCGCAGTAATTCTACATGCATTTTTTGGAACAAACACGAAAAACGAACGTTAGTGCACTTTAAAAATATCAGAACACACCAGTATTGTTCTTTTTCATATTATCCGAGTACCTGATTCCTGTAAGGAAGGCGCATAGTCTTGTTTGTACGCTAACCCTGCCTGCGTCACCACCTGTTTTCAATCGTCAATAGTTTTCGTTATTGACTCGTAAAACAAATTTTGAGATGCACACATACTTTATCTTATGAACATTTAAATGCATTAAATTGTATAAAAATACATTTCTTGAGGCGTTGAAGTCACAAGCTTTCCCTCTTGGTATGCCTTGGTTCAGCTGAGTTATCTCAAATAATGTCAACGCGGCGTCACTCCTTTCAATTACGTAACTATTCACGTACACTGCAATGAAATCTTAAATTTATATGAAAAGACCCAAAAAGTAAAATTTGGTAAATTTGGTAAAAGTGTTAGCAAATTACGATTAATACTCCAGAAAATCTTGCAGAATGTTGATAAATTCATGTTTCGTTCCCTCGAAGTTTGACTTAAATTAACGTAAATATATATTTCGTTCGATTTTGTTACTTCAAACTTTTCAGTAAACGATTGTATTCAGTGAAACAAACTTCTGGAAATGTAACTGCATTTACAGATTAATTTTAACGTAATCCTTACAAGCAATGAGAAGTTTAAGGGATTAATTCAACTTCGTCACTGAAACTAAAGTCTGTGATTTGGGTGATGAATGTAAGTCGAACATTTTGAGCAACTGTATCAATTGTAATGGATGTGAATAGTGACATTTTAAGTTGCGTATACAGTACATGTTATTTGTGTGATCAGGGACGTACAAACAAAAATAACTATTACCATGTCATGGATAACTACTACACACAACAACGTTAGATTCAGAATTGTACATGTATATCGTTACCGGCATATTCCCCTTATGGCGGATTACCCTCCCGTGCCCTATTCCAGTTCTGGCTGATTCCAATTTTCACTGCTTCCCGTACAAAGGCTACCCATTATTCGAAAATACCTTTATGACTGAACCCTTTTTGGGGATTTACCCCTAACTTATAAAATTCATGGCTAACAATGGCTAAATAGTACCTAAGGGGGATTACTGATAATATTTATAAATTAAAAGAAAGCACATGGAAATGAAGCAATGTTTGACATTACTTGACCCACATGGATGTTAAACTACCGTATCGTTCACTCATAGTCATACATTCTCGGGAGTTTGTCCCTCCGTAAACCGTCTGTCCGGTTTTGTTTGTACGTTAAAATTATATGTGAAGATTTTAAGTTAATGCTGCAGGTAAGCGTATACGGTTAACGTTGTCATGTTAGGTTATGGTATCACGAGTGTATGGTATTTTTATGTCGTTTCTTTACGTAAATTTTGATTGAATTTGGTAGTGCACCTGGATCAGCTTTGTTGAAGGCAATATGTTTCCGGGTAAAGAGCATAGATCCGTAACAATTGACATTCGACGGACCCTTACATAACATCATTACAACGAATGCTGTATATCCTATGTAATCTTCTCCTCATGCAATGACACGGTAATTAGCCATGATTATAAATATAAATTCATTATCTCATCGAATCATGTCTTATTTGGTCTGTAGTAGCATACTCACTTCTACATATGACGTATTAGATGCTTGCCACTAATCTCAAATTCAAGCACTATGCTCAGTTGCTCGGATTTAAACTCTGTAAATGATTACACACAACTGTAACGTAGAACCACTTCGGAAAACAAATAACTGCGCAGGAATAGGATGCCATTCGTTAGTAATGAATTTTAAAAATTCAGGGGAATTCTTCATAAAGGAAATATCCCAAAAGGGTAGTCAGTCTTACGTGGAATTCGGCATATGGGGAATCCGTTATATAGGGAGCCTATGATGCGGATAGTCCGCCATGAGTGGAATATAACGCGTAAGGGTAATCCACCATAAGGGCAATTCACCCAAATCCGCGTACTTTCTCCAACACGGTATCGCATTAAATTGATTAGCGTTAATAAGACATAAGGGTATTTACGAGAAGATTTTGAGTGTTGGATTGACGTATGCAAACGTGAGAAAGATTAGTTCGTCGGCGCATATGTGATTACTATTTAATATTCAATACACTTCTTACGGCCCTGTACATATTCACACATACTTTTATAGAAAGTACATACGACAGTGTAACGTAGTTTGCACGAACGCAATTGATGTCATCGCGTCACGGTTTTTGAAGGTGTATAAAAGCGGCCGGCAAAAGGAAACTAACTACTACAAAGCAAATCATTTCTTTTGGAGTAGTTACTTCAACAACCAGCATGGAACCTGCGCACGGAAAAAGTGACTTATCATTAGAGCATTGGCTAGAGAAAGGTGACTTGCACACGTTAGTACAAATTCTTTTCAGAATAAGCGGGGGTAATAAGAGACTCCTTTATCCAGCAAATTTCTTAAAAGAAGAAAGTGTTTGGGGTCAAGCTTGCTCAGAACTTTTTCCGGATAGGGTGCACAGTGCAAGGGACCGGCATTTCGTACACCAGGCCTGGAAGGAGAACAGAAAAAGAATACAGGTAATACAATCTCTATAGAAAATAATAGTACTTTCTTCCTATGCAACAGTGCAAGTTATCTGTGCTTCTTTCCGATATAAAAATTTCAACAATTATTGCTATAACATTTGCAACGTTAATGCACTAGCAATACTTACAATGTTCTTAAAGTCTTCTGATACACTTCTCTCATTTGGCGAAGGTTTCGTACATTTTATGAAGCACAATGCTTGTTTAGCTGCATAACACTTGCGTTTAAGATTTCAAGTGCTTAACACACATGAATTACATCCTGTGAATGTATTCTTTGGTACGCACTGCATATGTTTATGTTGAACAAAGTATTTTACTTCTTCCAATGCTTCATATCGTTTGGGGCTATATTAGATTAGCGGAAAGACATTCAAAATGTAACATGAGCATTCATGAACATATTTCAAGATGATTGTGACTTGTATTGCAAATGACTTGTTCTGAAAAAAAAATTGTTCCTTTTTGCAGGAATTGTACAATGTTTTGAACAACAAACCCAGCTACCTCACTAGTAAACCATACAAATTACGGGCAAATACATCAGCTAACGCAAATGAAAAGAACGTTTGCTTTTGTCAGAAAGCAGTTAAGAAGGACAAGAAGCAGTGGATACAGTGCAGTGTTTGCCTGCAGTGGCTACATGGTTTATGCGCTGGAGTAAACCCAGATGAATTCGCTAATACGCAGGACACTTTCGAGTGTGGAATCTGCACAGGTGAATTGATCCTACCTAGTTTATTCGAGAAAACCCAATCAACACCGGACAATGACAGTCAAACGGGTTCGGAGGAAAAGAAGAAGGTAATAGAGCCAATCCATCTAATGTATTAATTACATGCCAGATATTTATGATAGTATTATGGTTACCAATTACGTTCATGGTTCTTCTCAGAATGAGGTCGACGAACGTGGCAATGAAGCAGTTTCCTTGGGAAGAATGAGTAATAAATCAAAGGACGGAGAACATTTGAAGGCATATTCAACAAGTCATCTGGAAACACAAGATAAGACCGCGTCGGCAAGAAATGCAAAACATAGGGTTGAGGATACGTCGGAATCGGAGGAAGTATTTGATGAAAAAGTTGGCTCAGAAATGATCGGAAAACCAATACATACATCCGACGAGGCATGTCAACCTGATTACGAAGATGTATCCGAAGACGAAGACCAACAGGAAAACCAAGACGATTTTGATGACACAGAAATGGCAATAGAAAACAAAGTCAGGGTTAAGGAAGGTGCGATAAACAACGAGATTAAATCGAATGATATTGATGAATTTGAGGACAAACATGCATCTGATCGTTACGAGAAATCATCTGTGGACGACCTGGATTCCGATGATGACCCTGAAGCTGAGATCGTGGGAAGTCACAATAATAACCTTCATGTTAAGAATGTAGATGTCCAACCCCCTTACCTGCAGCGAAGGACCATGACTATGCAACGTTTCAAATCCTCATTTATGGAGTCAAAGGGTGAAAGCAAGGAAAATCGAAGTGAGGCTACAAACTTTCCAACAGCTATAAATAATAGGAGATTTGAGAAGTCACCATTAACATGCCAAAAACCCGACAGCGATGATGATGACTTCACCAGTAAATGGCAGAAATCACCCGAAAAATTGATTGGCAGAACAAGGTTAGTTGAGTAAGCTTAATAAACAATACTACAAAGTAAGTTTTTATATTAATGAGTACGTATTCAAAGTGTAAGCCCTAACGTGCTGAAAGAGAACAAGAAGACTCATCATGGTCAGAATGTGATGAAGGATGAAATCTCAATTGAAGGTATGTAGTTTATAATATGATAATTATGTGATGTACTTGGGGGTTAATTTTTTTTTGTACAAGTTATTTCCAAATCAGACTACACATTAGAGTTATCTACGGAGCAGTGGGCAAAATGTTTTAAAATAGAAAAAAAAAGAATTGGCATGGGATTCACGGTACGGAAGACGTACCATTATGACACTGAATACACAAATGTATTTAGCTTCGCCTTGAAAGAGCAACAGCGACAATGCAGCATTGCGTTCAAAAGAAATACCTTCACACCAAATGCTGTGACAGGTAGGTTCTTTTATGCATTAAGTTATTGCAAAATAGAACCATGTTCAGCCTGGTGGGCATTCACTGTGAAAAATAAACCTCGAACTGGACAGTCGTTGGTAGTACACGCCAGGTAAATTCAGATTTGAATGATGTCTTGAAATTTTTCGTAGTAATCCACTTTAAATTTGCAATACGTTTTGAGTAGTTTAAACAAAGGAAGTGTTAACCACCAGGGGGAAGCTATAGGTCGTCGTAAAATGCATGGTGAAGTTAAGGCAGAAATCATAGAAAAGCTTAAGTTGAAGAAACCGGCGGCGGTTAGGTCTACAAAATTTGCAGTCGCTGACGCAAAGTCTTTGGCAGCAGGAAACCATGATGGCGTTCCGAGCTTATACGCATTACGGAGTATAAAACGACAGGTAAACTTGTGTTTTCAAATCATAAGCGTATCCCTTCTTGCATGGTTAATGTCCAATTTTGTTCGTAGATGGATTGTGAGAAAGATTTAAGTAATGACGTATTGAATGACATACTGCTGCAAAAATCAGAGTACACTGACTTGTTGCCAGATAATCATACACCAGGGTTTATACAACACATAAGTGTTATGCCGTGTGTGATTTTACTCTACACCAAACGACAACTAGATTTATTGCGTATTATGTCGGGTAAAGAAGGGGGATTACAGTTACAATTGGACGCCACAGGTGTTTTTATACAACCCCTGGGGAAACCATACGATACTAGACAGCCGTATCTTTACTCCTTGATTGCACGTAACCCAACAAAAGAAATTCCTGTAGTTTTTTGTGAATTTATATCTTGCAGTGGGGATGTAGCAACGGTTCATTATTGCCTTTTGACGTTCTTTGAAAGGTTAGAAATTTTAATAAAAAATAATTTGAGAAATGTTTACGTACACATACATGAATGATAATAATTAGTTTCAGAATGGCATGCAAGACCCGAAAATTTGCGTATGGAGTGTTGAAGATGGAGTGTGATTTCAGCAAGGTATTCCTTTCCACCTTATCTGTGTGGGGAAAAAAATTAATAATGCAATATTTCATAGGTTATGCTTGCGGCCTCTGTCATGCTTTTCCACAAATGCCATATAGAGCATTATCTTGTCATGTGCTGGCATAATGCATTACGCTGTAGGAAGGAGGAAATTTTGGTTCCAGTTCACGTGTGCAGGTTCCACATGTTAAAAACGTTGGATCGAAAGTTCAAAGAGATATTCAAAAGCCGCCCTATGCGGGAAGTCTTGATGTTGTGGTGTCGGAGACTTGTTAATGCAAGGGATTTAAGTAGCTTTCAGAGGTTAATAGTTGACGCTGGTATCATTTTTGGGTATGAGAAGAACATCCAGATCGTACAGCAAACTTTGATGTCGTTATCTGAGCCAACCAATAAAGAAAGTAAGGAAGATACGAATATTAATTTAAAGAACATGAGTAATAATACGAATATCAGGATCCTGCATAACACGTACTCTTATGGCTTGTAGAAAACGTAGCATGGAAAACATTTCAAAGAAAATACGAGAAACGCCTGGATATAGCCTTTTATATGAGGTCGCCTTATGGTGAGTTTGCTAATCATATGTTGGATGAAATGGAGCGTGAGTATAAAAGCTTGAAGGAAGTGGGGAACCTCGAAGTTCAAGACGACAACGATTTTTTTTGTCCTGCAATCATTACTTATCTTCGCGTCCATGTCTTTCCTTACTACCCCATGGTTTCCCACCATATCTTCGAAGTTGCAGATATAAAAACTGTCGATGGAGACACCACGAACCTGATAGGTTAATACATTACCTAAATTTTGTGTTGAACAACCGAAGTATCGTAAACTATTGCAAATTCGTATTTATTACAGAGAGCTATCATTCGCATCTAAAGAATGTGATACATAACCAAGATAGGAAAATAAAAGTATCAAGGTACATAAGAAACCAGTTGACGTTTGTTATAGGTATGTACATAAGCATGCAACTAAATATATGATATATAACTATATGCAACCTGTAAAATAAAACTGTTTTAGGTAAATGCAATGAGGTCGACGCCTACCTAACACGAAAGGCAAACCCTATGACGTCTACACCTCAAGAAGGAAGTTTTCCAAAAAGTAGTCAACCGTCAAGTACCGAATTAAAAAGTAAATGATTATACCATAACAATGTAATTGTGAAGACGCAGAAATACATTACAAATGTTTTTTTGCAGGTATATCACCGATTTCAACTGCAGCACATAGACCTAAACTTGAAATTATGAAACAAGTTCCTGCTGGTAACAAGGTTAGACGAAGCTTTTTTTCCTTCACTGATGACAAAAAAAGCAAGAAGTCAAAGGGAAAAAAAGGTGAAATTACTTAAGTGAACTTATTATTTCCTATGCATACTTATGAACGGAAGACTTGAGTGTAATTGTTGATTCCATAATCTGTAGAAGAAAGTACAACGTTATCCCCAAGTCAAGAGAAAGAAGTTTTCAATAAAAAATCCAAGCCAACTGTTTTTGACAAGAGAAACACCGTCAAAGGTTTAGGACTACAGCACGTCAAATGGGGAGGTCAGTTGAACATAAATGGAGAAGATGTCGTCATTCTGAACACGTGTAACGTTGATGTTATGCTCTCCATTTTATCATTTCTATTCAAAACTAACAACGACTTCAAGGCATTTCTTACGTCAAGCGCAGCTGATGTGCAAGTAGATCAAGCTATACTTTCATGCATTGAAAATGTGCAGGAAGGTAACTTCAACGAAGCGAAGTTGATTTGGCTTAGAGACGTTCTTCAACTTGAAAACATTCAATCCGATTGGGAAGACTCAGTGCGTGAGCATGGTTTACATGGTATTCAGCATTGGTTTCCTATTAGAAGGAATTTAACGTGCGTCAATGAGCATTGTCAGTGGTATGGTTTAGGTAAAGTAAGTCATGATGACCCGAATTCACTCTACGTAAATATGACATGGAACATTTTCGAAATTTATGGATGTACGTATGAGCAAGTTCGAGATAAAATGAACTATGCATGTCAGGAAGTACTCCATTGCAAGTGTAGAAACTTTTTTGTGGCGTCGTATGAATTTCTGTTTGATAAGTCTTTTCTTGTGTATGCAATAGATGGTACGGTAACCCGGGATAAAGACTTGCCAATGAAACAGATAATCAAGAATGAAGCATATGATTTAGTAGCGTATACAATTATATCCCCTTCGCTTGAGGCAAAAACTATCCCTCATATTAGAGCCGTTGTAATTTATGACGAGTCAAAGATTTTATTAGATGGGTTACGGGAAAGCCCCTCAGTTTTAAAAACCTTTACGAATGATATCGTCACTTCAGTGTGGCTCGTTAAATCTGTGTAGGTCTTACACTTTCAATATGACTACAGTTATTAATGACTTATGAACAGAAATGTGAATAAAGAATTATGTAGTGCATTAATGTTGCCAATTATTTGATGCAATAACTTAGATCAGAATCACGTGTCTCTGAATTTTAATAATCATTTTACGTGGCAAAACCGATTTTGAAAACGCTGAAACATATACAGGCGACATCAGATCATGTGTTAAACATAATGAACAAATAATTTATCCAATACGGTAATCGACTTACCTTATTATTGATGTAATGTAGATTGGGAGAGTAGTTTGCTGTAAAACCCACCAATGCCGGAAGACAAATAGTTGAAACGGTACTCTGAATTTGATCGTAAGTAATCTGTTAATGTCACGGAAAAGTTACTTTTCTTAGCAACCTTCGCCAGGTAGTGGAGGTAGTGCTCACATGACAGTACCTAAGAAGAATAATTGTTATTATTGACTGAGAATGGCACTCCAGACTATTGGCGATTCAGGTTTGACTTTTTATTATTTTGGATTATAAAAAGAAAGACGGGGTAATGTGTTAACAAAGAAGGTAATTTACCTTGAATTCAGCATTATTTGGTAAGTTCAATGATGAATAGAAGCCTTGGACTGTTACGTTGGCAGCTCTGTTGAGCAGCGTTAAGCTAAGTATGTTCACGTTTTTATCAATTATTACGTTCAATGTGCGACCCTCCGTGACTGCAGCAGCCGTGGTGTCAGGCCCCATAAAAACCTTTTAAAATATATGTTATATGTGTTAAGCTATTACAAATGCATGAGTAAAAAGCCATATGCATCATAATGACTTGCCTTGTGTCTGTTCATGTAATACTGGTAGACCCACAGACCTATGAAATCAGTTACACGGTTGTAGAACAAGTTGGTATGTTTTGAAAATTTAGTTGAAGACATGGCTTTGTAGCGTTTTTCAAATCAAATTACCAGCAATCTTCTCGGAACCCGCAAAGCTAGACGCAATTTGACGTTGGTTTTGGGCTAAGAAGTCCGTAGTAACCTACGACGTTGCGAAAAACAACAGTTATTTTTGTTTAACATATCAATGAAGGACTTACATACCATTGCGCACGTATTTTTAGACACAAAATCCATATCTCTACGTTGTTTCGTTTGCTGAATAATGAAATCTCCTATTTAAAATAATATCATTGCAAATTTACAAACGACCGTGTAGCTCATGATAACATACTGTACGTTCACTTACCTAATTCTTCGGTTTCTGCTTTCTCACATTCGTACACTATAAATAGAAATTACAGGATCAGCGATTGGGAGATTGTTTACATTGCAAAGTCTACAAGGTCATTATTTACCATGAAGGTGGATGTTTTTGTTGTAAGTGTTGCATGCGTGGACTGCTGCTGAAATAATAGTACACAGTACAACTGATAATATAATCAATCGTGTGTTCGCCATGTCAGGTTTCGAAATTAAACACTTGATTTTAATTGGAAATTCGCCAATTTGTGTGAACACGAGAAAAACAAGAATGTGTTGGAACTATTGTACAAAACGAACTGCACACTGTCGACTTCAATCGTTTCATAATGACATTTGCATGGCATTTAATACCAACTTGAAGATTCCTGCGCAACCTTGATTTCTCTATATATACTGGTTAAATGACGTGTAAGCACGAAGAATTAAACGAGTCGCTGATGTAAAGGTGAGCGGGTCGGAGGTTATTGATAGTGACAATATGATGCTAAACGTATCAATGGTTCCAACTACCCTTCTTCTAAGCCTGTTACTTTGTTGCATACGTAAGTTATAAGTAATATTGCACCTTTGACATAACCATGTAACTACATGTTCACAAGCTTAATCAGCAAAACATTTTTTGTACTTCATTGACGTATAGAACAAGAAGGGGTGATTGCTGGGGGTCAATTTGTAGACTTTGACGATGAGGATTTCAAAGACATTCAACAGGACGTGATTGAGTTTTGGCGGAATATATCACCACTTAAGAAGAGGATGAACTGCGACGCCGAGGTATCAAAGTATTAAATTAAGAAAAAAATCGAGTTATGTAATGAATAGGTTTAGAGTCACAGGTCATCCATCACGCGTTACGGTGAAGTACACAACAACGAAAAGCAAGTGCAAACGGCTTTGGAAACAAGCATGTTGCTTAATGAAAATAAAGGTTTTTATGGTGGCAACGAAACCTTATCAGCTGTATGGACGAAAAAAATTAAAGTAATTGCCATTTCCAATGATGCGTGTTTTGGTATCCTGGATTATAGGTATAAATTACGCAACACATGTCATAAATAGCATTTCAAATGATAGTCAAATTTTACTGAATGTTATCAATTGGATGCTTGGTTCTCCAGGAATCCCTTGACAGGCAACCATGTGTACAAACTCGTAGAAGGATGCAATGTTAAACCATCCAAAGAACTTTTAGATAACACGGTAAGTTTAACCTTAAAGAATTAACTAATTATGCACCATACTGCCAAGCAACACCACAAGCCAATCGTACATTCGAAATGAAGTAATCACTTCCAATAACTGTTATTGTAATAACGCTCCATTCAGTTTCTTGCAACTTGGGATTACTTTAACGGGATGCCGAAACCATCAGTAATTACAAGAAAATATTAAATGTATTATAGAGTCCTGGAGTGTATTTTCTGCATGGATGCGACCCTATTCTTAAGTTTGTCAAATCCGTTTATCGCAAGAAACAACCTCATGTCGTTATTGTCAACCAATCTACGAAGTTCTTTCGATTGGTTGGAGGTATTGCAGGTAACTTATATGAAACTAAGTCATTGATATATATATGCATGTATATGTGTCAAAGATAGTTATCATTTTCTTAACATACTTCGACAGGGTTCTTTAAGGAAGATACGTTGCTTTATCACTCTAAGCCTCGACCTGGACGACTTAATACGCCTAAGAAATATAAAATGGTATTTAAGCAGTTATCTGGGGATTACGATTAACGAAATGTGAATCAATCAACTAATGGATGTGTGACGATGTAGTGTAAAGCTAAGGTGTAACGTTGATACCATCCAGAAATACGACTAAACAATTTTAGTTGTAAAACGAAAAGTGCGTTCATGTCTTACTGTCTTCATAATGACGATGTCATTTATCATGAAATAAAACTCAACATTCAATCTTTAACATGAATTTAAAAACAATTGATTGTGTACAAATCATATTTTAATTTTCTCATTTAACGGTCCAATTACAACAATTTTGCGGCATTTATACCTTCATATATAAAATCCTCCTATGCCTTCCATAGTATCTGAAATGCTGCGCTGAAACAAAGACGAATCTGGTTTTAAAAGAGTTACTGAAATCAAAACTGACGACATCTGTCTTGACATGTAGCTGTAGATATCCTCACAGCATACAGAGCTTGCATCCTAAAATATTTAAGTAATTCCGTTCTCCAATATAATGCATACAGAGAATCTACCGTTAAGAATGCCGTAGTTCTTACTGAGTTTTTTAGAACAGAGTATAGTACGTGAGCACCATCCAAATGTCTATTATGACAAAGAACCCTGTACTTATACGTCGGATCTACTATCAAATGTATAGTACGTCTGCTTAAAACCGCGTCCACTGTGCTTTTGATTCCATAAAACACCTTGGTCGGATGATATTGATGAAGTAAGTTCCACATAACTGAGTATAGGTTTTATATTCATAGTGTCGTGCATATTATAATTATTTAAGTAAAGTCGGCTATATTGGAATCATACTAACATAAAATTACCTGAAATTTTTTCTTTGAAGAAAACGTCTGATCTGCATATGCATTTTTCTTTGTTATTTGAAAAAACTACATCATAACGTTGACCTACGCAATGATTAATCATGGTCCAATTTGGAAACCCTGTTGTGCGATGCAATAGTAGGTTCCCACATAAACTTTTTAAATTACAATATTCCTTCGATTACTTCATTTCAATAGTATCCATAAACATTTATTTAAGAATTAACGAATTTAATCCAATCATAATGACGTGTTTCAATTATTACATACCCATTGCGTACGTTGGAAAATGCACTGTCTGTTAAAAAACCTGAATGTTACTTTTTCGTATTAATTACGAATTTTATAAGTTTTTGGTTTAACGTACCATCATCCGTAACTTCTTCTTTGAAGTTTTCGTACATTCCAGCAGGAAGATTAGGTTTTACAGATGCATTCACGGTCACCAAATATATTACAACACAAGTTACAAATATGAATGCGTTTCTGAGTTGATTTTGTAAATGCATCATGAACTGAACTAATGTGAAATCGACCTTGAATACCGTGATAAATAAGTAGTGAAGTACTCGGAAGCTCGATTACAAGTAACTCATGGTAGTACCTTGCTTCGACAAGTATAATTACATTCATGTGAAATGATAAATGCAAGTAGAGAGCATTTAACACTCCATATGAACATATTTCGTGGCTGCCTACGTGGATCTGTTTCATAATATGATTATTGATGGCCTGTATTGGAATTACGAATACACTAGAAGGCCAGTAGCAGCTTGAAGCTGCTATTGCTCAATAAATGTAGAAACCTCTACGAAAAAATACGAAATGCGTACGTGTCTAGCCATAGCTTCATATTTTCCCGAAAATACATGCAATCATAAAACACAACATGCACTCATATATCTCAGGATAAGTCTTTAGTAAATGTAACTGCAGCTATAACTATCTTTTATGATTCCGCCAACGCATATAGTCCGCATTGTGTTTACAAACTCACAGAGACTGGCTAAACTTAAACCTACAAGGTGTTACAGACTAAGCGTAGTGAAGCACCAAATATTGATTAAACAATGAATTTAAAAAAGCCATTAATACCTAGTAACGACCCCACGTTTAATTACCTTTCGAATGAGACATTGCGTGTCAAATGAAGTAATTTTTAAGTAGACGACGGTAAGTGTCACCGTAACAATGTTTTAACTAACATGATTTCAAATAAATGCATGTTAAAAGTTTCAAATCTTAAACTAATTACCGAACACTTGAGGTCAAAAAGTGAAGCCGTTTACTATAAATATTTCTTTAAACGTTTTTGACGGTATTACGGTCAAACGAGAACCTTTTTTTCTATTAGTAATTACAGGGATCGATTAAATTTTTTATTATCTTTCGAATTATTGACATGTCACATGGTAAATTCAAGGTCAATGACAATTAGTATTACCGTTAGAACTCTTTGACGGATTGAATAAAACATAGGAACAAATGTTTACAACTTTAATCTTCATAAATTTTGTAGAAAACGTGACTAAAAATAGAAAGGCGTTTACGATATATAGATATTTCAATATTTCAACCGTTGTAACGGACAAACTATGAGATATTTCAAAAAATTAATTCAGCCAATGAATTAAGCTTTTAATTACCTTTCGAATGACAAGCTACACGGTATCACTAAGGATATCGCAAGTCCCAATCTCCAACTCTTAAAATATGTGTCTTGAAATTCGACCCGATTTTATCTCAGAACTTGATCGAGATAATTAAATTGGATATCAATGAATTGAAATCCAAATTATCTTTCAAAAACTCTGAATAATGATGTATTACACCATATTTGTGAATATTTGAAATTCAGGGCCTGAAGGACCATGCATATTAGGCCAATTAGTAGTAGTTCATTGGCTCGCAAAAGTGTTTGATGTGCGAGCTTATGAAATCGTCTGCGCCGTCTGTGTGTCTGTCTGTTCACATTTTATTCGCTTTTTTAAGTTGAATTTGTGTTCTAAGGTCCAACAGGAATTTATGAAACGACCCTATGGGGTGTTTTACTGAGTGCGTAGGTGGTAAGATTGTGTGTAAGTGGTGTATATGGGAGTGTATGGAGTGTTCTACCAAATGCATTGGATTTTTTTGTCTCAAGTCCAAACGGAACAAAAATACGACCCGATAGAGTGTTCTAAAAAATATGCCATGTAGAACAACAAGAAAAAATATAAAAAATAGTTTTTGAAAATTAAGAGAGAATTAATGAGTTATACGTGAGTCGTGTGTCCTTCTGGGTGCATATGGTGTTCTATTGAGTGCATGGGGTGTTCTACTGAGTGCCTAGGGTATTGATTTTATTTTTTTATTTGAGATTGTTAGGTTAATGTTTGATGTGAGACTATCGTTTTATGATATCTTTTTAGGTGACATTGTTAGGTTAATGTTT
>JAHZNA010004175.1:0-11029 GCA_027743935.1 Sinodicranocentrus sp. ZH6
CAAATTTTCAGCCAAATATCTTTCAAGTCCCCGTTTGACCGGATAGGTTCAACGACTCTGGATACATCATCCATGTTTAAATCTACTTTGAATCATTTTTGTTTTGTGATAAGATACGGCCGGATAATTTGCTTTACGGTTCTTAATTCAAGAAGAGGTCAATTCAATCTAAAACATTGCCATTATTATTGTACATATTTTCTCAAAATTCACAGTAAACTTTGTACAATTATTTTTTAAATAATTTATCACAAAAACTACTAGAACACGGCTCTGTGGTACAGTCAACAGGCCCTCATCCTGTTTGTCTGCATGGACTTCAGTGCACGGCCCTGCAGGGATTCAATACCTCTCGTGTTCGTAAAATAATAAAAATGTTTATAATAGTATGTAGAAATTTGTGGTTTGCTTGTAGAAAATATAAGTGTTTATAAGAATTTGTAGATTCCATACAAGAACATGCTGGGTGGGGAATGGGGATGCAGGATGCATAAAAATACTTGAGCATTCTAGTGTTAGCACAATCCACTCTAGTTCTGTTTGAATTTGTAGTATTTCGTACTTATAATATATGCTATTAGGTTTGATCTGAATAATAGTTCAATTCCAAATACCATACGTTGTAGTAATGGGTAAGAATGCAATGCTAGTCGACAGTACTGCCCTTATCACAATACAATCACTCACAACTAACCTCTTCTGCCTTTCTAGCTTCTAGTTCTTTTCTTTTAATTGCTGCCTCAGCCATCCGCTGCTTAATCATCATCACTGAATCCCGAGTGAAAGGTCGGAAGTACACCGGGAGATCGTCCATTGAGGACGTATCGCTCTGACCGTCCGACATGGTGACTTAATTAAAACCTTAAACATACACTGCAAATTTAGATTAATTGAATTTCATTTTGCTCAAACGTTTGTTTTTAGGAATTGAGAAATTTGAAATACACAAGCAATTGCAAATCTTATATTTAGGGCAAAACCGTTAATATATAACTAACCCATAATGTGATTATTTCCTTGATTTTCGTGTTTTGGGGAAAACGTTGGAAATCAAAATAAGTCAATAGAGCCCTGAGCTCAGCGAAAGAAAGGAGGACAAGGGAAAGATAGAGAAAGTCAGTTTGAGGACATTGTCAGGTGGGTTCATTCATATAAATGGAAAATACATGATCCATGTAAAACACACAGATATTTTTCGTATGCTCTGGATCTACACGGAGTAGAGATGTACATACTCATATACGGTCCATGATTGTCTACCTCAGTTTCAGTTGAAGAAGAGTAGCAGCATAAAATATGCTGAAGGAAATATGCATGCAAAGCTTTAATATTCTTCAAAGCTTTAAGAATATAAATTCTGGAAATTCTCCTCATTAAAGGAGATGTAGATGAATGAGGAGAAAATCAATAAGCCTTGGTGAAAGTAGGTTCGCATGCTGTGTTCGGTTTCGCTGTTCGTAAAATCATTGGTTTGCCCTTTGCAGTGAATTCACAAAGGATTTTGGCATGCATTAACAAATTATGATGTTTCTTATGCGAAACATTAGTTTTTACAAATATTTTGTAGATTGCCAAGTTTCATAGCATGTTAATGACTAATAATGATATCATTTTTTTTAACTCGCACAAATTTTGCGGTGACTGTATTTAAGGAAGGTTTGGACATTTGGACTTCTCATTTACACAAATCCCATAAAGAATGGGCGAAAGGGTAGATTACCTTATTTGTACCTTGAATATGTCGAAATTTGAGAGGGGAGACTGTAGGTGAAAATACTGCACTTCAACTTTCAACAGCTTTCTCTTTCCTCGTATGCTTATGCTGTTTTTGGAGTAAATTAGAGGTGATCTCGATCTCAGACCAACTCTAAGCACTAGCGTTGCACCGTACAACCTGTTTGCTCCATTCGATACTGTTGAGTGTATGTAATAATGAGCATCTTAGTTCATTTTATGTGTTTTTCAGAGCTACTTATAATATAACCTTTAATATACACTCCACTCCTTAACGAGTTTTACGTCATAGTCAGAAACTATGAGTGTAAAATGTTATCCTGAAGGCGTAACAATGCATCCTAGCATTGGTCACCGTCATCACCGGTAAAACTGATGTCTATACCTAGGTATTCTCCTTTCGAACACGGACATAATTTACAATTTTGTTGTTCCTTGTTCTAAATTTAGTCATTACGACGTTCGGATTATCTTCGATCTAATTAATTCGTAAGTGGCAGAGGCTTTACCATGAAATATTTTCTAAAGCTGCAAATGTTTTCATCGCTGTACTGGGCAACATTTAAAACTATCGTAGCTTGCTTTGGAATAATGCACGGAAGGAAGCGTGTTTGACCTTGAAGATGTAACTCCATTGTTGGAAGGCTTTCAAGCTTATAACAAAGATCATTAAACTTAAATCCATTCCCATCGTTTAAAGTGAGTATGAGTTCGGCAATTTTGTAGATAAAGTTACTTCGTTTACATTTCTTAGCTTTTCCATTTGTCAAATTGTTCGAACTTTTTAAAATCCTCTGGAATAAATCAAATTTTCAATGTTCGTTGGCAGTTGATTAAGGTTCTAAAGCAAGAATAATGTTCAACTATAACTACTCGTACTTTCGCGTGCAATTTCAGTTTAGCAAGTCCTCCAGTCTACAATTATTCCCAGGCTCATGAATTTACATCACTGCTAACTTCTGGACACACACTAAGAAATTAATGATGTTCTAGAAATAATAATAATCCTTTGCATCCATGTGTATTATAATTGTACAACTATAAAATAACTATAATCGGTATTTGTCCATAGCCACTAGTTTTTGAAGCTGCTAGCTAGTTATTTTTGCAACGTCTAGACAATGGAAATATCATGTCGTACCATTTGGCAATGCAGATATAACTATTGTATTGCAATTTGCAATGTGACTGTGTCACATATTATATTTAATAGTTTTTAAACAATTTTTGCTTTCACGATTCCCGTGTTCTCTAGTTAACTGGTTGTCTGCCCCATCCAAACCATCAATCAGAAACACTTGAGCTGTATGGTTTTCAATACCGAAGTTTTTGTTTAAAGGTGTAATCATGAATCATGGCAAGTGAAAATGGAACTAGTTATTTCAGTCAAACCCTTCAGAGTAACGTGAGGCAGTAGCAAAGTTTTAACATGAATTGCAAATTTTAAACGCATATTCTAGCTTATGAATTGAATAATGTCCAATAAATGAAATGGAAATAAAAACAATTTTCAAATAAAATCATCTTAATTTAACCATTGAATACGTACCTTCGTATGAGTAGGCATTTAATTCCAAAGAATTATATTTTTCTCAGGACTGGGAGTTTCAGTCTGGGACTGACTGACTGAGTGAGTGACGAGAAAGCAAACACAAGACGTTCAGACATCGCTGATCCTTCATTACTGAAGACTTTGCTGCTAACTATGGGCGTGGGGATGAAACGTTCTATGTAATTACACACTAAATACCGACGTTGATATCCAAAAAATGCTCAGAATCGACAATATTTAAATACTCTGCAACCCTAAAGTCAAAGCCGTTTATTTATCGAATGTCCCGACACCAAACATGTTTCTCTACGAAAATCTTCTGCCATGTTTAGAATTTCACTTAAAACAACTCCGATTGGTCGGAAATTATCCATTTATATTCGATAAAACCAATGAATGTCTAATATTCAACAACGATAGACCTAAACAACTTCAATTGAAGAGATTTCTTTTCTTGGTTTTTACTGTAGTTTTATGGATTCAAATATTCTACAATCTAAACAGAATGCCACTGTTTTTGGCATTGGAAAGCTCAATTTTTAGCTTAAGGGGCACTGGAGTCTACGTGATAGGTTGCTTTATTTTGACAAGAAATGAAGATGTCATTGAGCTTTTCAATTTTCATCTGAAATTTGAAAAACACCGTTTGGATCCCGATTCAAGCGGTACGTTTTACCAAATATTACTAAAACTCTACAAATAAAGTGTAAGTACTTAACATTACAAAAATTTAATACTTTTAGGTCACATGCCACACTTGAAGCTTACAAAGCCTGCGAAACTGATGATAATATTTTTCCAACTCTGTGGAATTTTTAACACCCCCATTCTCGCAACTTGTTTCACCTCCCTTCGATGGTTTGACCCTTGCACACCTGCAACGATTGGCTACTATTTATTCAACGAATGTACTGGGACAGCGGGCAATTCAGAGTGGAAGACAGAATCTTTGTTGTACCTTGCACTAATTTGCGTGATCACTTTTTGGTTATGGATTGACGTGGATTGTGCGTTTGCATTCGAGGTCATAGAATTTTCTTATGTGCAGTGTTGTTGCATGCGATACTATGTGAAAGGTTTACGATACTCCATGAAGCAATGTTTTCAAGCACTGTTGAGCTCCGAGACAAGAAACTCAAAATTACGGGGTTATCTTAGAATTTACAGAGAACTTCAGCTTTTGAGCCGATATTTTAATAGGATTCATCAAGACGGCATAATCAGCACCTTCCTTTTTATGGTAATGTTTCAATTTATCATTAGCTATTTCACCCTTATTACACTTGGATGGAGCTTATCAGCTCCGAAACTGCTGTTGTTTTCTTGGCTCGGGTTTGCATTGCTTTTAGTATTAATTGTCATTTTCGGAATGTACGCTGGTCTTTATACAGATTCCACAAAGTTATTGACATATTTAAAGGATCATCTATTTCCTGGTTCAAAAGGTCGATATTTTAGTCGTTATGTAAGGTCACTCCAACCTGTAAAAGTGAGACTAGGATCGGTCAATTTTTTCGATAAGCTTACCCCAATGAATTTGCTTAACTTTGGGATAATTCAAGTTGTTAATTTGCTGTTAATGGGGTAGATTGAAATCTACTAGGCAGGTCCCCTCCCCATGTATTCATATTCATAAAGTTCCACTCATGAAGCACCTATATTTTTAAGAAGCATTTTGAATTTTCAAAATTTTCATGTTGCATTCGACTTGCTATGATTTCGTAAGGTGTTGTTAAATATATTTTAAGAACAACAAATGACAACATTTCTCGATATGAAAATGGTAGCATGTAGTGGAATGTGAAACTTTGTAAAGTTTATTATTCAAGCAATACAGTAAAGTTGACAAAGTATTTTAAAAATATCTTAAACCCAACAGGTTCCAAAAAAGTTTAGTTCCAATAATTTATGCTAACATTTCAAACTAACATATAATAATACAAATTTTAATAAAATCAAAATGTAATCTGACGATGATCATGAATAAATATGGAGCATAATTATATGATTGCCCAAAAATTAGTCATAAGTTTGTAAATAGATATATACATAAAAATCACGACTAAAATTATTGCTGAATTATAACGCTTTATGAAAGTACTTTTCATCGATTTGTGTGGGTGAAAGTATAAGGGTGTGTTCGTTCGTTATATCGTTGAGCTTGCTTGCGTCATTCCTATAATTATACTGTTGCATGCATGAAAAATGATCCTTTTAAAAATCAAAATACTATTTGCTTCCATTTGTAACTCATACGGAAGAGTCGTTTAAGTTAACCAGGAATGAAATGACAAATTTTAACAGAATTGGTAGGCACTAAATTGACTGTTTTCACTTGCACATCCATTACCATACATCACTACAGAATGTGATTGTGAAATTGCGTAAAAGATCATTTATGAAATTCAATTTTATACATAAGCTAGTATTGCTAGGCTCTTTGTCTGGACTAAATATGCACCCAAGTTTTACGGCATTATGAATTTTCAAAGTTCACCTGAAATATTATAGCTACATCCCCTAATATGGTAACTTGACATCTCATAACAGTATTTCTAAGAAATAACTGATTTTAACCGTCTGTAAAATGAGATGCAATTGACGGAGATTTACTCCGACGGTTTTGAATGACAACTTTTGGACAACCGTCTTCATACACAAAAATGGATGAAGGGAAATTTTCATCCTCATCTCCTCGTTCGTCTTGCCGGATTTTTGAACCGATATTCTTGTGCTTTCTCCAAGCAGTCTGGATGAGCCGAGCGGAATACTCTTCTCGTTGACGCCAAAGAGTGGAGCTTACTGGTTCGTAGCCAGGTCTATCTGAAGCCATCTGAACTTCCTGTATTTCCACAGCTTCTTCAATAGGGTTCCCTTTCCGAGCAAAGAAATCTTTGGTGAGAGCATCAAGGATATCAACGCAGTACATCATATCACCTGAAAAGAGTTTTGGTGCGGTGAAAGTAAGTTAAAATTGTCGCATTCATAATCATCACCGCGGAAAATGTCTAAAAGCATAACGCACCTTTGCATATAGGAATATCCATTGATATGACTTTATATTTATTCGGCTTGTGTATTTGCAAAGGAGGCTCCAGCACATCTAGGAAGTTGGACAGTTGGTCGTATCTCACGTATTGTGTTCCATCTGGATCAAATTGCGCCCAAATCTCATAGTACATGTCGTAGTCATCATCAGTGAGACCCTCCTGGACCTCCTCTGTGGCTTGAGAGTAGTTTTCGAGGATGACGGCAATGTACATGTTAATAACGATGAGGAAACTAATAACAAGATAGGCAAGTAAAAAGGATATTCCCACAGTGGCGTTTCCACAGTCTCCTGCTTTCCCCAGCTCAGGATTTGGTTCGTCACAGTCCTCTTCATTTATGATTCCGTCAAGCACACTGTCCCAGCCTTTTGGCGAATGCATAATGGATCACAAAGAAATATTGGTTAACAATGTAAATAATAATAGTGGGTTAAATTAAACAATGAAACATCATCATTACCCGCTGAGGTGCTCATTTGGAATAGTAAAATGATGGATTGGCCGAAAGTTCGGAAATTATACACGTCGTCCAGACCGCCTCGCAGTTTCACATTCATGAAGAAGGACATTCCAAAAATCGCAAAAATGAACATAACCAAAAAGAGGAGCAAACAAATGTTGAACAACGCAGGAAGAGACATGGCCAGTGCAAAGAGTAATGTACGGATGCCCTTGGCTCCCTTCACAAGACGTAACACTCGACCAACTTTGGCTACGCGAACCACTCTAAGTAGAGTCGGAGATACAAAGTACTTTTCAATTAAGTCACTGAGCACCATACCAGCGATGGAGAGGAGCACAACAACCAAATCAAAGAGATTCCATGGTTCAGTGAAATAGTGATGTCGCAAGCTGAACATTTTGAGGAAACATTCGCACGTAAATATTGCAACGAAAATAGAGTTGATAACACTCAAAAAGTCATCCCAGGACTATAAAAACGGGAACATTTTACAGTTTTGACATTTTAGCCTTGCACAAATTTTGTTAAGCAAATGATATAATACCTGAGACATTTGGTAGTGATCCATAGTCATTGTTAACATGTTCAAACCAATAAATAACATAATTATCATGTCAAATTTCTTGTTTGTAACAACTCTAAATAAAATTGCTTGAGGTTTCCACTGAAAATAACGAAATAGTTTTACTACTATTTTTATTGGTAAACCAATATGATCAAGAAAGGTATTATTATATTTATTGGAAATCTTACAGTCGGCTTGGGTATAGCTTTAATGGGTTTCTTGCTTCCCATTTTTTTCATAGCTGCGTAGATAGATATAGATAAATTTTATTAGAGTGTTTACGATTATCACTTCATGCAGAAATGTCACTGTGTAATATACTGCAATACATATTTATGTAAACAATGTGCATTGCCAGTCAAATCCATATAAGAAAAGCAGTTACGGTCAAACAAAATCATTACCAGCATAATACTTTTTCTGGTCATCCGTCATGAACATTTCCATCGAACCACCGGATTTTTTCTTTTGCTCGTTAAAGTTGTCAATGATTACACCAATGAACAAGTTTAAAGTGAAAAATGACCCAAAGATGATGAAGATGACAAAGTAGACATACATAGCAAAACTCGTTTCCCGATGGGGCTGATCATCAATTTCTCTCGAATCAATGGCATCATTCATGATATCAATCCAACCTTAAATTGAAAGATATTAAAGTCTCGATACATTACAAAAATTTCTTTGTAGGTTAGTGGTGAGAGCGTTGGGGGCTAAACCCAAAGAGCCTGAGTTCAAATTCCAGGCGAAGGATTTGAATTTTTCTAATGTATCGAGACTTTAAAATCTTTCAATTCAACAAACCATACTGCTACTCGCAGTTAAATTAGAGTTCCAAAAATTTCTATTAATCCAACCTTTAAATGTTGCCACTTGAAATAGACACAAATACGCTTTTCCCACGTGGTCAAAGTTCATTACGGAGTTTTCCCACGTGAAATTATTTGCCAAACATTCCACCTTGTTTCGGATTAATCGGAAATCCGGGCGATGCCCTTCGTCATCAATACACTAAATTACCAATTTATGTATAATAGCAATAATATTTCAAGGGATCAGCTATTGAGCTTTCGTAAAATTTCTGGTATCAAGGCTTACCTTGTGACTCCTCTACTTTGGGGCCTTGAACTGTTTGCTCTCCTTCTCCAGAATCCTCACCATCATCATCCTCTATCCACTCTAAATCTTCTTTAGACAAATCCCGTGTCTCATCATCGTCTGAAAAACTACCTCCGTCGCCAACATTAACCCGTTGTTTCGTTTTTGGGTAGTGTGTATGTGTATGCGACCCATATGATTGCATTGACAAAGTTTCTGCTTCTTCATTATTTGCTTCCGGTTCTTGGAATTGCTTAAATTTGTTCATCAGTTTTTTAGTATTCATTACTAGTTTAGCTGTATCAGCTAGTCGTGGCCGTTTTCTAATTGAAACACCACCGTCAGTTGCCTCGCCACCGGATTGTGAAACTTCTTCTGCTGGAACTTGAATTTGACTAGGACGAGGGACGATTCGGTTCTTCATTTGTATTAACGAATCTACTATACCCCTGAAGAACTGACAAATTTTGGTTTTAATCCAATTTATGAAACGACCTATACGATCAAAGGCTTCTGCCAATTTGTTCGTCTCTGGATCAGGAGCTGAACTCAAATTGGATGCGCCGAAACTGCTGAGCAGCAGAGCCAAGAAGAGATTCAATACGACCAAATTCCCAATTACCACTGTGGCTAAGAAAAATGGGACACAGGCTCCACCAGTGACAAGCATGCAATCCCACATGGACTCTATCCACTCTCCACACAAGACGCGGAAGATGATCATGAAGGAGTGACCGAAATCTGTGAAATTCCAGCGTGGTAACTCTCCTCCAGGGAATAAGTGAGTTTTATCTGAAAATCAAAGTACACATAAAAGGGTCATCATTTTTTGGGTTTAATCAAGTCACATGGTTAGTGTTTTGTAAATTAACTAACCAAAATAATTCTTGGCGAATAGCTGCATGCCCATAACCGCAAAAATGAAGATAATGATGATCAAAACGAACACGAGGTTACCCAAAGCACCCATTGTTTTACCCATGATACTAATTAGCAAATTGAGAGTAGGCCAGGATTTTGCAAGTTTGAAGACTCGAAGCTAAAATGCAACGATTTAATTCAGGATGCTTTAAATAAATTTGATTAACTTTAAGATTTTTGAAGAGGCATTACCAAACGGAAGCTTCGCAACGCACTGATACCAGGCAGATTTGCATCTTCGAATATTAATTCAATTAAGGAGAGTGCCACGATGATAAAGTCAAATACGTTCCAGCCAACTTGAAAGTAATACTTGGGGCTCATTGCCATTAATTTCATTGCGCATTCAACGCCGAAAATAGTTGTGAATACCTGCGTATATTGAATATGTCACAAAACAAATGTATCGAATGGGAAAACGTAAAAGTAATTGATAATTAAAGACTGTACCCTATTTCCTGTTCTAAGAGTCATGCTAAAGATATACTTTTCTTCCAGCCCGTAATGATCCAAAGCCATGAAAACGGTATTTACGACAATAGCTAGGGTAATGAATAGCTCAGTGAATGCATCAAAGACAACGAATGCTATAACCTTTTTAATGAGACTCCAGGGAAAGCCGCAATCCCATAAACAAAAGATGTCTGAAAGTTTACAGCGAACGTCGATCAATATTTTAGTAAATTACCATTACATGGATGAAAAATAGTGAAAATGTTTTTCTCAACAATTACCGATAAATCGATAGCATCCCTCTATGAGTTTGGCCTTGATCAGCTCTTTGAGATTCACTGGCTCACCATCTTCTTCTAATTCACTCACCTGACTTAACCGGCTTGATCGCCCTGCGGCCTGTTCGATAATGTCGTTGAGAACCATGACGTCTATTAACAAACGCATTATGTTCAATTATCCTTTAAGCAGTAAAATAAAATCTCTAGTTTTCATTTCCAGCCACCTTTCATGTCTACTCCACCTGTAGACCCAGCATTAATCTGATGACTAGAATGAATTCCTTCCCTTTCAATAGGCTGTTTTACTTTTCCCAAATCATCAACGCTACCAGAGTGTTCCTTTTATAGTGATATATTTTAATTAGCCGTTTAGTCTTGACATTTCAGTAAAGCCCATCACCACATATATCCACAAACACACGTATTAAAATAAAGAAATCCACTTGCTACACATGCTAGGGTAAAAAGCACTCAGTAAGAAGTAAGCGAATAAATATGGTTTTAAAACTGATATAAACTAATCAATGAAATCAGATTAGTTATAAAAATATGCTGAACTCCGTCAGTCTCATTAGATATCAAAATGCAGTTTCATGCCTTACAGGAAAAGCTTTTAATTAATTTGATTTAGGATTACAACGGGTTAAAAGTCTTTTAGATAATCATAATTCATTAATAGGGCTAGCAAGCATCTACGCAGTTATAGTCATTCATAAAATGTACAAGGGTTTTGCCTCAGGCATCAAGTTTAGTATTTATAATTGAATTTCCAAGAAGTTGGAAGCGGGTACAATTTATATTGGAATTTTGGTACGAGAAGGGAGAACATTTTGCCTTTTAAAATGTGCCATTAATATCATTGATTGGATTCAATCGATTCTGGAAATTTTCGCCTTGTAATGAAGATCAGCA
>JAHZNA010004176.1:0-91746 GCA_027743935.1 Sinodicranocentrus sp. ZH6
CGAAAATGAAAACATTTTATGCAAATTCCTTCTCGTTTTCTTCTTATCTCTAATCTTTTCGAGAACGGCTATTTATTCTGAACCCTTTATGTCTCCGCAACCATAAATAATAATAGTGTTCAAGGAAACATATCAGCCGAATCATCCGCTAATTTGTGCATCTTCAAACTGCAGATGAACAATAGGTGGAAAATCGTGATGTTTCTCGGAAAGTGTTCATGGACGCGAGTGAAAGCATGTTTTCTTGTCACAATGTTCGTATAAAACATGACATCATGAATGATCAAGTTGTCCTTGTTCAACTCGAAGCATGAAATTTACAGTTTTACAATAAAACTACTCAAGTGCTTAACTTGGTATTAGGATTTCAATAGAAGATGCAAAACAATCAGAATCAGACCTACTTTTGTTGCGGTTTGGAAAGACACGCTAGTTTGTAAATTCCCTTGAAACGCCCAAGTGTGGAAACAGGGGGATGCCAACAGCTGCATTTAGATTCAATGATGCAATCCTCCACTTTCAAATTTGCCTATAATTTTATTCGGGAAAGGTTATGTACACCCTCCAAATTTTAGTAATTGAATACTATACATGTAAAAGTTAGTCAATTTCACAGTTTAATTGAATTTTTAATGTTGTTGATTCATCAAGTAATTCAGGTGATACGATCTTTTCATCTGATGGAAATGTGGTGAGTGTTAGATGAGTGTTACATGACATGCCGCAGACCTGTTATGCGCAGTTAATAGTATTACTTTTGAGAATGACTTTTCTGCACCACATCTTTCACGTTCGAATTAATTTTCAATTTTCTTCAACTGGCTTCCATCCCAGAGGACTCATTTATTGGATGTCATTTTACTGCAAGTCAAGTAATTTCGACACTCTGGCATATTGAAAGCGAAAGTGGGTCGTAAAGCAAGGAAGTCAATTAACAAAATGCAAACAGAATATATATACATAATAATATAGATATGTACTCACAGAGAAAATTTTCAACGAGTCACTCGACAGCGCAGCATGAAACAAGAGTACAATCAAGTAAAACCAAACTTTTCCCCAAAGAACAAATTTCCTAGGCAAAGTATCCCTATTAAACCAATTTTTCGCATGTAATATTTCTCCTTTATTTTTTACACGTCCAAAATACATTACCACATCTTTCCTAGACCATTTATGTATATTTACTGTTACAACAGACTCCGAGGACAAGTTCTACCACCATGAGAAGAAATAGTACGACACCAGCAACAAAAAAATAAGTAACCAAAATTGCCTGGAAAAAGGACAGATGAGCAATGAGCCGAGCAAACTGTGCGCCATAAAAACATTAATCATTACCAAAAAAGAAGTACTGGAAATAGTTTGTAATAGAAGTGGAATAAGTATCCATAGTGGGCACTCAATCTTTTAGAGTTGAAGCTCTATATCACATTATTCACTTGCATCATAGCATTGCTACCTATATAAATTAATAAAGTCGTATTGTTCGAGTACTAGAGTTTGCTATGAGTTCTCTTCAACAACGCTTCATTGATATGAATAATCTCTTTTATGCATCATGTCGTACGATAATATGTTTGTTAAAATGTCTCTCTCTCTTTCCCTTTCTCTCTCTTCACATCCGTTCAATAAAATTCCTACCAAGTACGGCATTCAAGTAGGCTCACATGCCTACCGTGCCTTCTAGTGTTGCCTTTCAAGTAGGGTAAAACGCGTGTAAAAGTAGGGTACAAAAATATGAATAAACACGTCTCTTATCTTCCCTATTGAAGCTTACTATCAGATACTCGTGCACAATCAGAATTGTTATTTGTGCAAGTTTTGTTGATCCTGGTAGCAGTCAACAGAAAGACATAGTGGGGGTTAGTAATAACGTAAAATGTAAGCTTGGAGGTTTTGTATTGAACCTGAAGTCTAGCAGAGCTAGTCTTTTCTGCCGCCGGTCATGACATGACATGAATTTATGAAGGTTGAGTGCGGTGAGTAAGAAAAAGTTTATTTGCAAATTTTATATCAGCCGGAAATAGGTCACAATAGGTTTGTTTAATTCTCAAGAATAGATTTCGTTTCGTGTCAATGTGGAAAAAAGAGGAAATAGTAGGATACAAACAAATTTCTCTTTAATGCTTCAAAAGAGGGGAAGAAACTCCACATCTGAAACTGATGTTTGGTAAATGCCGAACTTTACGAAACAGTTTTGTAGCGAACAGGTGCAGATCGTAGTGTAACTGAAGAATAACAATGATTTTCTATTTCGTTTCATGTCATGTCATCTAGGAAATAATATAATAGGTATATGAACATATACAAGCCTTAATATCAATTCCGTAGTCGATATAGAAGAAGGAAAATGCCACACTGCCATGTTCGGAAATCAAGCTTTGTGTTTATTATTCTTGTAAACATTCGAAATGCTCTTTTGTGAAATGGTGAAATTATACGGATTCACGGATACAGGGAAAGGCAACATGTAGTAGCGTAATAAGTGCATGAAACCACTGCGGTGTAGCCACATCAGAGATATAGGTAGATCTTTTTTTTCTGAGAACAACCCATGGGCTAACACAACCTATAAGAACTTATCCTTGATAAGCAATGTTTGATGTCCATCTGCAAACTTGTTCACTTTGGTTGTGCCACATTCATTATTATTCAGAACGCTGCCTACACTCCAGTTGAGTAGGGCAATAGGAGACAAACAAATAATAGGGAAAATGTGCTAATGGAAAAATACTCCTCTTTTCTTATCCCACACTACTCTCGTCTTCCCATATGTGCTGACTTTCTCTCGATTGTAAGTTGATCTTGCGTCATTGCAAACAAAAACCAAAACCAGTACTGGTTTATATTCTGTATTCATTCTATTCGTATACATTCTTATAAACGTCAAGCTATACATAACAAGCTTTCAAATAGTATGGGAAAAAGATTCAGGTCTAATGACAGGGTATATGAACTTTCTCAAGTTACTCTATCTAGTTTGGCTTTTACGAGTCTTGATAGTAAGTCACACACTTGTGAGTTTCTTAGCTAAATCTGCTATAGTTTGTCCTTCTTGTCTCTTGTGCAGTTGAAATGACAAAAAACAGTTCTATGGAAATGTCTAAATCAAGGACACAACAACACACAACGTCTAATTATCATTATCTTAATCAACTTGCAAATCTTTGGCAGCTATAATTTTGGGTAATTAGCAATTTCTTAACTATTTAACAATAACACACCATTAGTCGCCGACTTGTAAGCTTTTTAATATAAATGATGTTGCATTTACTGACATGGTGGTGACGCTGGGTCGGAGAGATGAAAGTAGCAACCATTTTCTTTTAAATAATCCGTTCTCCAAGGACATGAACGAGATGCGGTACATGAGGGTTTTTAGTTTTGTCAGATCAAGTAAACTCATTGGAAACCGTGGGCGCAACTAAAACAATTAAGATATCAGTATTTCTACTTTTAGTTGTCAGGTAGACTATGCCAAGGAAAAAGAAGCTTAATGGTAAAATGTAAAACACATGATGATTCCCATGAACTCCTTGATGCCCTTGTACAGAAAACTCGAAGTTTTCTTCCTTGCTTGCACAAGACGTACGCACGCATTTGTATGAAGAAGAAGAAAATATAGAATATTGTACCAATGTTATCTTCACGTTAGCCAGAAGTGAAGGATAAGCTGACTTCTATCTGAAAGTTCTTATAACCAGTTTCTCCGTGAGTACAGTAAACATCTCAGAATCGTTTATATACATGACGCCTTTTATTTCACACGGTAAATGCAATGCACCAATTGAACGGCAGAGAAGGACATTAAAAGGATGGGCTAAATTAAGCCAGTTTATTTGCTGACTCAGCAGACGCACCATGTCCATTCAATATGTAAGGAAATATAAGAAATGGGCATGGGAAAGTAGAGATGGAAAAGAACTATGCTATTGAAAGTTACAAGTTAGAAAAGAGCTAAAAAAATCTCTCTCTGTGGGAAGCTTGTTTTTGCGTAAATGACCAACTGTGAGAATGTGAATTTCTAGAAATATCGTCTGTGTGAAGCCAGTTTTACTATAACATCTTCTTAGATCGACATAATATGTCGATGATTTTGACAAGCAAATATGTGAATTTGTAAGGATAATTTGTCATATTGCTATGAACACAATGAACAATAAAGCAGAAACGTTTAAACTCACTGAGGGTATAATACGATGCAATAAATTAACGCAGTTATACCTTTCCTCAATGATGAGGTGAAATAGGCAAAGGACACCAAGTTGGAAAACTTCGTACTGTCATTTCCTTTGTTGAATTTCGGCTGAGTAGCTCTCATTTCTTCTAGTTTTTTACGTCTGCAATGACACTGACAGTCATGTATAGACTATTGATATACATTTATATTTACTTATTTATTTATTTATATTTATACGAAAATGACCAGTTGGTAGCAGATTAAGTGCTCCCTAGTCTATTACAATGTTAACTAGCAATAGTAGGTGAAAGCTTTACAGGATTCAGAGTGTTTTACGTGTTGCTTGGGTATAAACAGGATAATATAATAATATGTGGGACAGTCTTTTGTCTAATATCTTTTGTCGATTATACTATGTAGTTGGCCCAGTCGTTCATAAAATAGTGGACAGAGTAAAAGTAATTCACATTTCACGCCTCGTTTTATTACAAATGCTCTCACCAATACCATCATACACATTTACGTTTTAACTTTTTCCCCTCAAATATGTCTTGTGACGAATGGCGACATGAGAGCGCTGCATACATAGGTAAGCACAAGATAAAAGAGTCCCACTGATCAAGAGATTATCTATTGTAATAAATGTGAAAGTCGTTGTGCAGCTACCAAGGTGAAATGTAATCCTGCATTGCATATAACCGCAGTTTCACTATTTCCACATAAATTCCCCACGGCGATTTTTCATAGGGTTTTACTCAAGGTTACTCATTTCTAAATCCTCTTAGAGTTTGAATAAATGTTCATTAGAAGCGTGTTAACAACTTCAAAGGGAGAAAATTGCATGCTAAAATTAGCATTTCCTGCGTGTCAGTTTCATTTTTCCGGAATGCAAAACGGCAACGAGTACAAAACACGATTTTCATGGGAAGAAGTAGAGTGCACCCATTGGCACTATTCTTATCAGTTGTGAAAAGCGTTTGTATGATCCAAGCTTGTTTTTCAGATTGAGTTTTTCGAGAAGCGGACAACTGGCAAAGTGATCTGATAAGAAACGAGTGTGCTAAACACTTCATCAATTTCACGGAAAGGAAAAAGCTTAAGTAAACATTGAACAAAGCTCTTTATATAGAAATGAGCCACCTATATAATATCTAAAGGACAGGAATGAAAACACTTTTACCTAGTATACATTTATCTACTTGCGTTAGTATCAGATGAATATATTTTTACAAGAACCGCTCAATTGACTGCCTGTGTTGCTCTGTCAATCACTTCTCTCACAAACAGCAGTATATCAGAGCAGACAGTCTACTCAATTGGTTTGCAAAAATTGAACAAAAGAAATTTGCACACTGTGATACTTGGAGTGATGAATGATATGACAAAAGAATACAAGTGCCACATGCTCTGTAGACCACTGAAGGCGCTTAACATTTACACAGGAAATGTTTAGCATGTGCATTACTATACTTTTTGGAAGTTGGTACAATTTGAAATTATATGAGGGAATGGGAAAAAGTACGTTTGTTATTTCATTAGATGATAAGATAGACGTATACTCGAAGATGATATGAGTTCACGTACATACATGTTTAAAAATACAGAAAACACGTTGCATCTTGTCCAATATTTATGACGATGTTTACAAATAACTTGCACTTAAGTCGGAGACGCTTCAGTAACGGGAATTACGTCGTGTAAAGGACATGTGGGCATCTTAAGATGGATAATTTTGAATTATTCATTTTGAAAGTGTGAAGACGAGTAAATAAAAAACCAATCGATAAATCAATGAATTTATATGAAACACTTTTTCAGCGTATCCTTGTTTTTTTCTCCATATGTTGGTGGCATTTTGTCCTTGTATTTCTTGTCGCATTTATAAAATCATATTTTGATGCACGTCCTAATAACAAGCTGTGTCTATTGAGTGCTACAAAGCTAATGCAATGTCACTAACAATATATGTAAACGGTATTTTGGCGTTAGAAAGTAGGAGAGAATAAGTAAATCAGAAAGTGCTAGTGTGTTGTGATGAGAGTTTGTTTATGGTGGGCTTTTTGTCATCAATCATCAAACTTATTTCGGCCACGACAATCTCTGTTTTTCCATCTCGCGCCTGAAACAGCTTCGTGTCGTTGGGCAGTGATAATATTTCAATTACAGTAGCATTTTGGCTTACTATAATGCTATAAATAACTATTTAACCTTGGGATTATCCGTCCCCACTGCTGGAAATTAGGTTTCAGTGGTCAACATAATAATGCAGAAAAATAGGTAAAATATCAACTAGACTAATAGTACATAGTATAGGCAGTCAAGATGCATTCTGAAATTGTCTCAAAGGAGCATTCCTTTATTAAACAATGATGACAAAATAAATGTGCACGTGGCAAACTTTTGTATTGTAGATAAAAAGAAGCTGAAGTACGTTAAAGAGCCTCTTTTAGATGCAGTTTTAAGGTTTTGTATGTACTAAATTGCTTACTCCCTAATATTGTATGATGACACACCAGCTCTAACAATAGCTTTAGCTTACTTGGAGACTCATCTTCAGATGAGTTGGAAATGAGTTGCAAAGTCTGACTGAACTGGAGTCAGCTTTCAATAGGGCACAACATTCACAGTTTTCATACATTTCAACCATTGATTTTTATTCGTGAAACTGCTTGAAGCACTGTACAACGTTAGAACATTTTATGGACTCAATATCCATCACATGTTTAAATGACACAAGTTACATAGTTTAATACTCACGATCAGCGAATGTCTGACAATGTGAGTATCATCCACAACAAAAAGTATGCAGTAATAAAAAAATCATGCTTACGGGTAAACTTTAGTTGATTAATATCCGGTGACTTGGTAGCGTTCACAATCAGACTATTCAATGAGTTGGAAAGAATGCAAAAAAATGTTGGCTAACTTTTCTACTTAGCAAGACAACTATAGCTTGTGCAAGACCTTGAAACCGCATTCGAACATAAAAACAAGCAATAGCCAAAATGTGTGTAGCAAATATAGCAATAGTAGACACAGGAAGCATTAGTGGTGGATATAAATAAAGAATTGGTTTCTCCCTTACCTGCAAATTGGGCGCCGAGCTGTTTACCAAGATTTTCTTTGACAGTTGCATTCACATTGTTTGTCTTCAAGTCAAATGTGCCAAAATTATATTTATTTTCCTTCAGATATTCCGTTACTGATGTCATGAACCATTTGCAAGTATGAAGTCCTGAAACATCCTGCATGTCATCCTTGTCATACACCAGCATTGTTTTTTTCCAGTTCGCTCTGGTAAAAAAGGTTATGGAAAGCATTATGGATCAGGTTACGTAAAGGCAGCAACTTAAACTATGTTGCAGCAAGTGTGCTCATTAACAAAGTGATGATGCAACACGGAAATGTAATTGAAGGTAATTTTCTCAAGTGTGCTAGTCAGATTTTCATTACGGATTTACGTCTTTACGTACGTATTTAAACAAAAGAATGGTCCTTGCCAAACAAAATATCTTTTATTATGTGAAAATCCTTTGACAATGCATTTACTTGTGCAGCGTTGTTATAGGCTTAAAAACAATCATACTTTGGCTGATATGGCTTTCTATACATAAATAAGCGCTTTGTATAGAAAAGCATACTTCTCTACTTTGCACACATATCTTGTAAAAAAATCCTAGTTAAAGGATTCAACTGTTTAAAACTAAGTTGACAAGAAAAGTTGCAACCTGCTAACTTTCTTCTAAAGATAAAATAGTTCATTTGTCTTACTCTTTGAAATAAGTTAGGATAAATTCAACCATGTCCTTGAAACCGAATCCAGTTCGAGTCGTTAAGTAATACTCCGAGTCATTTGACGTTTTCGGTTCCGTGTAGTCAGATGTTAAGGCTCCTGCCGTTATCAACGGTTTATCGAAAAACTTCAACCATCTGGCAACAGGTGCTGAAAGTAAAAAAAGATATGTGTTTTTAATTACAATCACGTGGAATGGGTGGAAACACAAGTATTATATGCTTAACGCGATTCAAATGAGTGTGGAAGTGGAATAAATTAGAACAATTCCAAATAAAAATTTAATTTAATTCTTTTTAGAAACATAAATGAAAGATTTCAAATGGAATATCAAGTATTCCAAATCTAGTAAATCTGTTTCCATTTACCCGACAATGAATTGCACAACCCTTCAGAGCACCAGAAAAATGGTGATGATTGTGTTTATAATGCATATTATGTAGTAATTGGAATGAATTGTTTGATAGATTCCCAACGCCATAGATAAAAGGGAAGGTGGTTGGCCATGGAACAAATTAAAAATAAGAATAGACTAAAGTTGAAATGACTCTCAGCATGTAATAAGAAATATGAGTTTATCAATAAAACAAATCCTTGACAAAAGGAACATATTCTTTGACGTAATACTAAAAAGATGATGGGAGGGAATACTTCCTGGTACTTGACGCGGAAGTGGTTTCTAACAAGTTATGGCTGAGGCCATGGACCACGGAATCAGCATAATATGTGACCCGGATATATATGAGAAAATTAAGTCTTCAGAAAACCGTAATAAGGAAATAGTCATATAACGACTGAACAGATTGTGAGTATTAAGCATGCGGTGAACTGTAATTATTCATTAAGTGAGAGCGACAAAGTTTCTTTGTGCTTTGACAACGTGTCATCCTTTATTATGCTTGGATTTCGGTTGCTCTCAGACCACTTTTCTTTCCGATATATCAGATTTACATTGTTCTAGTTGGAAAATTAGGTCAAACTGGTTTTGAGGGTAATGCAAGAATTCTCGAATTTAAGCTCATGTAAGCAGATGACAAGTTGGTATAGGCTTATAGAAATGCACATATTATGTGAAAACGTTCACCAAGTTGATTTTGAGTTGGGGTTTAATACTGGGATTAAAATATCATGTAATAATAATATATAATGACTCAATAGAATGTCAAGGGAATTGATATCAAAAGTGTGTTTGTTAAAATATTGGTTTATTATTTGCACTTGAAATTGTTTACAAACCAGAGTACTTTTTCCAAATGTGTCTTACGTGTATCTTCGTATTTTTGCTGAAGCAGTTTCGATTCTTGCATTTGTCTTTGAGTTTAGCATTTAGCTATTGCAATATAATGAATCTGAATGAAACGGAAAAGCCAAATTATGATAGCGTAATATTTATATTGCACGTTATATAAATCATTAGTTTTAATTATCCGGATTTCTTAGCAGAACCTTTCAATTTCGAGGGTTGCATTTATCATGTTGATCAATCATATATCAGGTTTGCATCAAAACTCCGACTAAAAGTTTATTTTCCGGCAAGCAGACACTCCCCGTTGTATACATCTTCCTTGGTTTATACAGCAAAAACGAAAGGGATTTCGTAACAAAAATTATGAGCCAGTTTATACTGGTTTAACCACGTCTAAATTAGCAATTTACTCAAAAAATTTACATTGAAAATACCTACTCAATTAACTTCATATTTGCCAAGAACATCTTCTTGGGAATTTCCTCCAAGATGTTAGGAATCCCGTTGAAAGAATAACGAGTGACTACTAAACCTGTTTTTCTGCATTATAAGTCTACATGATATGATATGATCTGCATAATTATGTTCAAGCACTAATTTTAAAGAATGCGAGCACAATAACGGTCTCTAGTATTCTTTGTTTACTTGCTTGTAATTTTTTAATAATTTTTCCAGCAGTCTCAACAAGCAATTATAAATCTGGAAATTTAATATATACACCATAAAGTGAATCTTTTCCAAATGTTTATAACAATATGTTTAAGTGCAATTTTTTTCTTGAAGTTGCTTTTCCATCTACCTGTATATTTTTGGCTTCATCAGGATCATGAATCATGATGAATTTATGAAAAGACCTGGAATGTATTGTTGTTCCATAATGTTGTTTAATATATGGCTGAGCATTTTTCACAACAGAAGCAATAACTCACGCAAGTATGCGGAACGACTAACAACTAAGAAGAGAATTTCTTGCAAACTGTTGCTTTACTACTGGTAAAGTTTCGGTTTTGTTGCGCACACTGATTCTCTCTATAACATAAAGATATTTAGTATGCATAGCCAGATGCTGCTGTAATGATATAGGTCAACATTTATTCTTGCATTTGTGAATATAGATCGAAATCGCAGCACGTCCTTGATAACTAACCGACCCACTGAACACGTAAAATTCACAAAAAAAGTATTATATTTTTCTGAATACGATTATCATTCAAGTACTTACACATTCTTATTTTACAATGGTTTTACAACCAAATTTTGAAAGGGAAATCTTCGGGAGGCTAGTTTTTTTGAAAGTGAGTTGACGTATAGTATTGCTTTTGCTTGTTCAGCTTATGTACTTTTAAAAGGATTATTGAGTATGGTCCGCGTTTGAAGTGCATCATCATATGTTGTATGTATTTAAAGAAATGAATAAAATAGCATCTGGACTGATACTGCGTCATGGTCAAACTCCAGATATAAAATAGTATTTCTCTTCAATGCATCAACGACTTTCCATAATGCATGAACTTTTAAATGAATAGATTACATTCTACAGTTGCATGAAATGCTCTAAAATCCGTATGAACAGAACAACTTTCTCCAATCAATTGATCACGTCATAGTCAAGACTCAAGACTACAGCCTGGCACTGCAACTTATACATCGCTGAAGAAAAGGTTGGTTAATTTTTGGGGCAACTGGATTATTTTCAATATTGCCTACTTTAAAGCGTTAAGTGCATTTCTATAAAGGTTTACTAATATATGATTTACACTAACATGGACAAACGAATCAACATCATTAGCATTACTCAGTTCACAGTCAAAACCCAAAATAACATGATCTTTTATGCATGGCTAACATTCCAGCAACAAACATGACTCTCCTTAACCAGAGATGCATGCGCTGAGATAATATTCCTTATAAATGGATAAACATGCTACTAAACATAAAATGTTCAACAAGCAAAAGTTTTTCTTGCATGCTTGAAGGTAAATCTCATGTGTGCAATTTTTCAATTTTCTTACAACTAGCCACAGATTTCCATTCAAAAACGAGTTTTACAATGTTACCACATTTCTATCCCAGCAAATATAATATGCTCTACTTTCCGGTGATAATCTAAGAATCCCGCTTCATGTTCCTTTCATACATAGAGTGGGCACATGGATAGAGGAACGACGAAAAGTTGGATGTCAAATGTAAAGCCGTCGCTTTCCTTGATATTATCCAGGTTTTTCCTCCACAGGAAACGCTTTTCTTTCCGTTCTAGGCTATGCAATTTGGTGTACCTCGTATTACATGTTACTGCAAAGAGCATACTATATTCCTCAAATTAAACATGTCTGCCCTTATAATACATAAAGGATTTGAAAGACATAAATGCAATGGATGTAAGTATATACATTGTATTTTTACAAGGATGAAAACAGGTTTCGCGTATCACATTTGCGCAAAACTGTGTGCTATTTAAAGCTTCATTAGTTAATATTTAATACTTCCATGAATATTTTAAAATTTCACTTAATAAGTTCGATCATGTAAGAGATCGGACATTAAAACCTGCAGTACAAAAAAATTACTGATGAGATTCCTGTCTCTCGAAGCTTTAATCAGTATATAGATCCTGTAATTAATCGAGAGGGAAAAAGTTAAATTTGAAAATATAAGTTTTCCTATCATTCATTTTTAAGTTTTCAGGATGATTGCCAGTTAAGACAGCATAAGAAATGGTTGCTCGAGCTTAAAGGTGCACATGACAAATACGTGTTTGAGTAAGAAAAGCAGGTTCTTGTTTTAACGCTTCATTCGTTAGCAGATCAGTTTTTTAATATTCGCATAGAAATTTTTCTATAATATTTACAGACAACTCCTCCGAAAAGAAGTCATCCGCGAAATCCCTGTTAAGCCTCCAAACATCTCACCATGAGATGAGACACTCGTAGCTACATTAACTTTAACACGCCTTGTATTTGACTGAGAATATTGCAGCACAGGTCCCAAGGGTTTCATACTTAAAGAAGGTTTTAGCTGAAACGAAGTGACCAATACAAATGGCGATGGGTTTTTGTAACAGGAAAAAATTGCATTAAAATGTTCTATTCCTGTTAGTTTTTGTGACAGGAATAGGAAAAAATTGCATTAAAATTTGCTATTCCTGTTAGCTTTTGTAACAGGAATGGTGTTTTCATACCGGCAACATAGTAGGTATGGTAATGCATTAAGTTAATTCCAGATGATTTATAATCAGATAATCCTTCAAGAGTTTGACAAAAACTTTGTAGATTGTGATATCCTTTTCGTAATTTATTGGATGCATCTCTAGACACACGTGAATTTATGAATTGTCGAATTCATCTTTCTAGGTAGGAAAGAAAATACAGGAGAGGAAGAGAAAATAGAGAGAGAAAAGAATGAATTAAGGAAACGAAGCATCAACCTGGCTATCTTCAGTAAATCTCTTTGGATTCCGGTCTAATTCCTTCAAATATGCTTGTGTGCTTCATACATTCAACTAAAAAAGTTGATGAAAGAGAAACTTGAAAGAATATAGGGACATTTATGATATATACATGCTCGACAAGAAAGGGAAGAAGTTTTACGGTTCCGTCAGTTATTTACTTTTGAGTACTTCAACCATCCTTTTACCCTTTGCAATAAATGGCGTTTGTCCTTTTCAACGAATTGATGCTTCCTTTCCTTTTGTCATTTCTTTCCTTACAGGATTTAGTTATAATTTGTGGCCAACCGTAAGAATCAGGAAATGATCGCCTGGCTCCAAGGTATGACTATTAACTCAAATGTTCATTGTGCATTTCTTTGAGCAGTTGTCTGTTGCAACTACTTTTCCGTTGAATTCTTTTTGAGCTCTATTGAATACGCTATTTTATTTTTTGCGCTGTGTATATCCACAAAACAATGTGCTAGAATAATATGAATAGCCATGTGTATCATAGTAATATTTGAAGGGGGATAATGTGACTTTGAGCCTTTACGACTTGGTGATTAAGTTTCACAGTTTTTTAAAAATGGGGTTCATATGTAATTTATTAATTTATGCGATGTGTAGTATTTTTAAAAGTATGCTTAAAACCACATAAACAGCATAAAATATTAGCGGTAGTATAAACATACTTTGAGAACTTGATCCATGTTCATGATGGTAAAAGGAAAGCCTCGTATATCTCCATCCAGGTATTAATATGTTTTAAAGGGATTTTCCAGAATTCGGTTATCATTATACTCTCACAAAATACTTGGATATAGGAGGAACCTTGAAGACAGTTCTGATAAATAAATAGTACAAGGATATCCCGTGCATGAGAACACTTGCTTCTGTGGGACTTGAAATTAAATATTAGTATGCAGTATGCACACGTTGGAATGTTTGAAAAACGCTTTTGTGTTAGATGCCGACACACATGTACACAGTTGACAGTCCTTGTATTCAAGTTAAATTCACTTGTCATTGTTACACCATGGACCCAGCTCAGAATTCCAAGGTGAATCAGTTAACTAACTTGATATATATTCTTAGTCGTGAATGGTGACATGTTAGGTTTAACGTGTGTCATCCTTTTGTCTAAGAAAATGGCAACTTGAGAACGGAAATCTACTTTCTTATACTATTTGTTAAACTCTTGTATACTTTAATAAAAAGGAAACAGTGTGTGCTATTTAGATTGCCAAGGAACTTTATCAGATCGTCCTCTAAAAGGCAGGTTCGGGTAAGGTTTTTAAGGCACCTACTTACGTTCAAGTAGTTGAAGACGATTCCGTTGTCGAATAGTTAGAACTAGGTACACATTTTGTGCGGATTAATCAAATACTCAAGATCAAAATAAACTCTGTAACAGAATTTTATTACGAAATACGAAAATTTTGTATTTACTCTCCTTGTATCAGTAAACTGGGTAAATTCTAGTCGTAAGAAGTAATCCACAAAACCACAAAAGTTTTACAGACCTACTGTTTTCTAGCATTTCCAACAACATAAAATTTGATGATCTCAACAGTCATTGATGTCATCCAGAGATGAGAGATGCATATGGGAACCTTGTACTTATTACACGTACGTTTGACGTTATATTGCTAATTTCAAGTTCTACTCCACAATCCCGAACCCCTGGAAAGATCCCCTAGTTAAATTCTCAAATTCTGTAAAACTTTCCACTCACTATTCATGGATTAAGCTATGAAAATCTCATCATAGAATAATCATTTCGGTTCCGTACGTTTAACCTATTGAAGCTCCAACAATCAAATATTCTACCCGGGACACAATAAAATAATGAAAACACTGCGGTTTCGGTCAGTTGGGGACACAGGTGCAATATATAACATCAAGAGCAAACATGTCTTATTAATCGCGAGTAGGCATTCATCCAAGTTTCATAATGAGCTCTCCACATCTCATATATATTTTTCATCAAGTTCAACCACAACAAAATAAATGTTTTGGAGTTCTCCTGGTAAACATTACTTGTCATCATTAAAAGGACACATTTAGTTTTATGGGGGAAAGTAAAATGCAAAGTGTGATTCGTCATTTATTAATTTACAGGTGACAAAGAGCAGTGCACCCTTAAAGAAGCAAAGAAATAAATCTGCTAGTCTAGAATTAGAACAATATTTATATATTGGACACTACTATAAGTACTTATTTATTTCATGTATATGTATGTGTATATAGGAAATCGTTCAGGGTTTCCTGGTTTTCCCTTGTTTTAGCAGACTGCAGTGAATATTCTTCTCATTGCTGATGACATTTATTAGATTTCTCTAGCTTCCGCCAAGTATCCTGTGACACCTGCCATCACCGGACAGCGAGTAGTACAAGATTAATAGCTGATGCTGATGTCAATAAGGTATATAAACAATTTAACCATGTTCATGATATGCACTGCAACACAGAGCTCAGCTTTGATTACGACCCATCCACGGAATGTTGAAAATAATGATAATATTTTGGTAGTGTGATAATGACGCTAAATGCGGCTGGTTTCTCGGTGCTTGTTCTTATGACTCTAGCTCAGGCTCTCACTCGTCAAAAGTAAACACTTTTTGAAACCTCACATGAAGGAAAAGTAAAACAGGATGTATTTCTCGATATTTTCCCATCTTTTCAAGTGAATTGACAGTGTGACTACAAGCAATAAACTTGGACTAACAACGAACATTAAGGAAAGTTAGAAACTTTAAAGGAGCACTATGACAGGAGATGAGGGGGAAACGTGAACTTTTTATTCCGTTGCACTAGCCTCGACAAGCTCTAAAAATAATTTATGTTGAAATTATCCAGCCAGCTTATTGCATAAAATTTTGCTCTAAATACACACACATATTTTCTCTAAAAACGTTTTATAACTTTTACATAGGTATATATTTACCATACCACCAACCACGACATTAGTGTGGTGAGCGGAGGAATGAGAGAGTTTGTGATGTAAAGATTTACAAAGGCAGATGCTGCTAATTTCAAACTAGCTCCTGAACTGCACCATATTATATGAACTTGTTCGTTTTCTAGATGGATAATTATCATTTACTTTAGAATAGCCCGATTATATCCACATTAGCTATATATAGCGGAAGAATTAAGTTAATATGGTTTTAGTGGGAGCAGCGGTAAAATGAGACCAAGTCAAAACTGCTTTATGACTAATAACGCCTGATATCTGCTTCCTTTTCCCAAGACCACTCGTTGAATTTTCAATGAACATCACAAGAGAAAACACAGCCCGTGTTTGAGCCATCAAAATGATGTTACGGTTTTCTTATACTTTTCTTACAAAACCGTCATTGTACTTGTTTACTTGATACTTTTTTTACAACATGTAAACGGAAGCTTGTGAAAGAGAAAAATATTTCAGGGTAAACCAATAAAGTAGTCAAAAGTTATAGATGAGCATGCTGGGTTATGGAGAAACATAACGGGTGCTTTTGTAATTTGCTGTTTACTTCTTTCATGGTTTCATGTTATGCAAAAAAAGGGTTTCCTGCCATAATAAATATTTTGCGCCAAGCATAAAATGTTCATAACTGCATTTACACACATATTTGTCATGTCTCACACACTTTGTGCCATTTCATCTATAATTTGTAAGGAAAAACCAATGAAGAAATTGCCTGAAAATTATTTTGATGCTGCTATCAATTAGATGATTCTTGTTTCAAAGCTACTGTCAAAAGCACAACAGGAGAAGGAGAATATAATACGCTTAAAGATTTTAATGCAATTCAGGTATTATCTGCTTGAACTGAAAATGGAAATGGTTTGGAAAACTTTCTATAGGGTTTACAGGGAAAAGAAAATTATCACGTCTTCTATTAAAGAACTAGCTCGTGGAATAATTAGACGAGTTCAAATGAACGGAATAATATTACAAGTTTGTAGCAAGTAGCGTGAGCTTATTTCTGTATATAATGTATGTTTAGTCAATATTAGAGAGTATTAAAAGCGCAGGGAGCAAAAGCCGTGCTATTTTCTCTATGAAATAAGCCACTCACCCAGTTTCTGTGAAAATCTCTTACTTATTGTTCTTCTAGTTGAGTACTTCTAATCACCAATCTGTAGGTCTACACTTTCCCAGATATCATTATATATTGATGCTAATGTAATTGCGATATGCGTATATGTGTTGAGTGAAACTTTGTGGAAAACAGTTTCAGGGGAGAAGAAAAACTGCTCCATGTTCTATTATCATACAATTCGTACAAATGAGCAGATAGGGATGAACCGGAAAAAGGAAAGAAAGTTTTATCATTCTTGAATAGAAGACTTAGTTTTAGTGTGCCGCTTTCACTAGCACCGGCGAACAGGAGATGATTCTACCTTGCTTGCCTGCAATGTCGACTTCCCATAAACATAAAATACAATGGAATAAATTGTGCTCACAGTTGTCTATCCGGATTCCCAAGGAGGTTGAACATTCAGGTTGCTACATACATATACTCGATCGTTCATGCTTCTTGACCCACATTACTCATGACATATAAGTTGAACATTATTCACAATCGTTGTAGCCGCCGTAAGTAATAACAATAATAATATCAAGCAAAAAGAAAAATTTATGCTTCCATGATTTTTCCAAACCCGAAAAAATGAGGTAAACGGTTTACCCCTAACCAGTGTGTATGACAGGAACACGTCCTTGAATCTCCGTAAATGTAACTTTTCTAACAAGAAATGATTGTAAAAAGAATTTCGACACATACCTAGCGCAAGTTCACATGATGGTCCGAAAAAGACGTGGACGCTTTTGTTGAAAACGTCTGCCATGAATTCCAGCGGAGCGTAAATATTGGAGCAGTTTGAGTTTTTGTAACGAAGTAGAATCTTGTAGCCAGGAAGCAGGTCCATTTCATTGACAGCTCTTTTAAACGCGATATATATCGCTGGGCCAACTCTCTTCAAAGACGCTTTGTAATATGCATCCAGGGGTAGAAGTATGGTTACATTTAGCTGACGATCTTTAAATCCTACATCACTTTCACTACAATTACTACCAATAGCACTACCTTTTGGTAGGATACATTCTACTAAAACTTGTTCTGACTCGAAGAGTCCATAAGTGAGTTGTGTTTGTAGGATGACAGCTAAGAATACTGTGGTTAAGATGGCACTCCATGAGTTCAATACAAGTTTAGGTTTTAAACCCATTTTTATCTCGAAACAACGGAGAACAATCGGGAATAAAAGTTAGCAGAAACTTGTTACAAGGTAAGAATTATGTCGACGTAGCAGAATCTAGTTGTGTCATAATCATTTTCGCTAGATGATACTGCCAATATCCTTGTTAAGGAAACGGAAAGTTAATACTATTTGTTTCTTTAATACTTCCAGTAAGCTGTGGGTTGCACTGTTAGGACAGTCTGTACCAATAACAGAGAAGTTTAAAGAGTCTTAGAAAATTTTTGAATTATGATTGCATCATGATATTATGATGTAGTGCTTTCTGTTTGTAACTTGACAGATTCAAGAATGCTTGTTGTTGGGTTTAAAAGAAATATTGCAATATCAGACTTGTCTGTATCATATTTCTTTTTCAGTATCTCGCAATCATATATCTACTTGGAAAAGTGGAATTGTCACTTTTGTGTAGAAATAAATCATGCTGAAGTTCAAAGCAGAAAAGTAGTACTAACCGTCAAACGTCAAGATGCAATGACGTAATGCATATCAGTCAAACGAAACGAACTTTCTGTGTTCAAGATAACTCTAGCTGGTTTCACAGTGGAAAAAAGTACGGTCAACTTTAGAAAGAAGTTAAGAAGAACTTTATGTGAATATATACCAGATCACAATACATTACACGAAAGGATATACTCGAATACTTATAAAGCTAAAAATATATTATATCCTGTGGGAAAAAAATACTGCGAAAGAAGAGAAAATTCCTAAATTCTCTGTTTAGTTCAGGTATAGATGGATGAACTAGCCTACTTCTAAATGTCACAGTGCCATCACTTCCAATACCATTTCAGTTATAACCGTTGGATTATCGGGAACATATATATATATAAATATATTACGGAATATTTATTTCCGACCACTGAATTGCATTTATGTTTGCTTAGATGGCATAGGATCCCAGTTTCAATGATGATGATAAGGTACTTACACTTGATTTAATTACTCCAATAATCTACTTATGTTTGTAAAGGACACCAGTGATGCATACTTTCTTGCAACCGCATAAGATCAATTCTCTGGAACTTTGCTCTTCTTTAATCAATTTACCACACAATTTCACAAATACCACATTGGCATGAGCTGAGAAGACGTCAAAGAGACTCAGTCAAGCGAGCTACAGTACTTATCAATGTCTGCGTGAGTAAAATAATACGAATCCTCTCTGCTTTCCTCCAGGTACAAACGTTGATGTCAGTGTCAACAGTAAAATAAGCTATATGAATTAGTTTTCATGTCGTTGTGTGAGCACGTGGTTGAAAATGAATACAGAATGAGGCTTAGCAACTAATTGCATAATTCATTGAGGTTTTCTCAGTTTTGCGCTCTGTCCCTTTCATCTGTTTCTAATACATAATATCGTTTTAAGTGTCAAATGAACTTTATGAGTCACACACAGCACACAACCCCAACTGGCAAAGGTTATAAAGTTATTCACCAAGGATTTGTCAATCAGTCCCGAATGACTTGTGTGCAACGTTGGGATTTAGATTTTGTCACGGTTTCCTCCTCCTCCCAAAGTCACAAGTGAGTCGTAAAGCAATGGAGTCGTGGGAATATATAGAATAAATATTAGTATGCACTCTTGTACAGTTTTCTCGAGCACTTTCCTCCTCCAACAAGTATACAACACGTTTGCATTTGCAACTATAAACGCTAGATTTTTCTATCTTCAATTTCTCTCTACCACTTCATCCCCTCCGAGTTTAGCTTTCGTGCAAAGGAAATGAATCAACACCATAAATCCGTCTTTTTGCGCCGAATTTATTTGCCACTTAGCTCGACACTATCCATATTATCTGTTTAATTTAGGTTGGTTGCTTCATTTATGAAGAAAGTCCACACTTAACACGTTTTAATAAATGACTTGTATCAACACAGAGATATCGTTGTTTATAGCACACACCAACTGCTACTTATGACACAGCCACATTCCTCCTAACATGCTCTCGATCCGATGAAAGTTTTGTGAGAGTAGGAATATATGACTGCGTGTCGGAAAGGCTTAAAAGTTTAATACTTTATTGAAAATGTTTGCAATTAAATGGCGAGAAAGTTGCGAGTCACGTTTTAAAATTCAATTCATGTCGTAGAACTCAGCAAAACTGCACACCAACGCATTTTTATCATCGTTTTTTAAGCAGAAAAACCGGTATTACATATTACCATTGGCACAGTAAATTAGCAGTGGATGGGAAGGATTGTAAACGGGTTAATGATGATTCAACATATTATATCCAGCTTCTTTGGCTGGTTCAGCATAAGAAGTGGAAAAATAGTGTTGACTCAAAGTTATGGATGGCTTAACACCAGCAGCAGTAATCATCATCACATGAAGGTACAGAGATAGGAAAATCAATCGATATCTATTTCAGTTAAAGCGAGTTAAGCGCCTCAATCAATAACATTACTATCATGACAATTGCTTTATTATTATAGATATACGTATATATCGTTAAACGTTGTGCTGAACCGTTTTGCAGTATCATTCAGAAAATATGTAATCACTCCCTTTTTGTTTGCATTAGGAGAAAACAGTCTCCGATCATCATCAGCAGAAAATGTGTATGAGTTTGTACGTAGAAGATATACTATAACAATTCCGAAATAACATGGTATGCATATTTTTCACAAAATGCACATCGCCAAACTCCTCTCATTAATTTATCCACGTTGTGCACTAATGATGCGAACCAGAAGACTGACATGCAGAGTTACCCAAAAATAAAGTTTGCATTTACTGAAATGGTTCTCTTGTAACTGGTGTGTGGTGACATTTAAAGTTATTTACTTTGATCGCCGTCTCTGTAGGTATACATTTTGTATCTCATCAATGAATAGAATGGATGGAGCGAGTTTCAGGCATATTGACAAAATATATTCTCAAGGACTGGATCGCAACATCCAAAATATGATATCATTTGTTTGTATTGTTCAATATGAGCAGAAAAAGTCATGAGTTTGGTATTCCGAGAAGAGGAATGGAATGTATTTGAATCCTGTCAATTTATTTTAGCGCTCTTGGTTGAGTCAGTTGTCATCCTTTGTTCGGTTAGTTATATTTGTTTACGACGGGATGCACATCAAGGAGCACATTATTTTTATAAAACAATTGGCTGGATTAACAGTTATGTATGGGAAACAATCTCACTCACCAGTTCACCATGTGCAAAATTGTCAGTAACTTTAGCTAATTTAATTAAAATATTAATTTGAGGATTACAATTACAAGTCACTCAACTGTGGAGTCAAATATCTTGGAAATGACTTTATCTGGCGGAGTGAAGGTTTCAAGTGAACTTAGTAACTATAATGGATTTGATTAATTGCAATTTTACTTTTATTATGATAGCACTTAATCGTTTTTAAAATTTAACAGATGGATTTGGCTGCAATTTTAATATCTGCAATAAAAACCTTCATACACTTACACTTGAGATGCTCGAATGAAATGTAGATTTTAAAACACAATTTATGCAATTTTCTGTTTTTAGGAAATGCGTATCATTTCACCCAACTTTGAGAAATAACCGAATCCACTTTTAATCTTTACCGACATTAAGCGTCTCACACACATGTCACGAGTAAACGATTAGGAAAGGAGTAAACGTACGTTCTGAAGGAAAGAAGGAAACGACGATAAAGCCTTTACTTCGGTTCTACCGAAATGAAACTGACATCAACTCTGGCGTACCATGCTGGTTTGGTTTGGAGCATGAACGCGTTCCCAGAGCCACGTCTAGTTTGGTCTCTAGAATTCTGCAAGCAACTTGTGGATTTTGTGAGATGCACTATTGCACAGCGGCGAGTTCATACATTCATACAGACTTGTTTGTATGTAGTTTGCTAACGTTAGCGTCTTCTCGGTTGACTCCTTATCTACATATTATAAAAGTCCGTGTATTTGGGGGCACTCTTGTAGTCATATGCATACCTCATGCATGCTATTCGTTTGTGTTGAGACGGTGCAATCAAAACGTATGGACTGGGAAACATGCTCGGGAAATTCAACTCAACTTTGTAAAACGGCAAGGACTACATACATAAGAGAACGTCAAATGAATCACAACATGTTATACAACTCCTAACACATTCATAGAAGACACTAAAATTTTAATGTTTGGAAGATAGTTGAAAGCAAATTCGTAATTTTTAGTTTACGTTTCTTCGCACGATAAATAGCTAGAATTCCTCGCAATTTTTCTTTCGCTTTGACAGGGGTATTGAAAGTTCTAAATTTTGTAAAAATGTTTAGTGAGAATGGGCGTAATCCGAATGATGAGAAAATGCTGAATTTTAAATTTAGCGCCCTCTGGTAATTTACATAGATGAAATGAGCAACTGCGTAGCATCTTGTGATTCATTTGACAGTCTCGACCTTTGTGCAAAGTTTGGCTAAATTACAAGATCATGCTTCCCCGGCTATACTTTTAGCCTATACACCCTTGTCTGTTGTATTTGTTCAGTTTCTAATGTAAATTGACTCGTGTTTGGGAAGCCTTCCCCGAGCGCGAAGGAAAAACAGCAAGAAAATCCTATTCATGTACATCATTCAAGTTAATGTGGGTAGAGAAAATTTCTTCGTAGAAATCGTTTATGTAACATGTAACTGAAAAGAAAATACTTGTTAGTCATTGTCAGTTCTGGATGGTTATGTATGTTTGCTGTTATGTCTACATAAGTATTAAACCGCTGCACCATAAACGTGCTTCTCTCACTAGATTCCTCTGGAGACATATTTGTACTCGTCTTGATGTTTACTAAACACATATAGCGACAGAGAATCTTAAAATATATGCCATGGTCAATTTGTAAAAAGTCGATTATAAAACTGTTGCATGGGTTAAGATTAAAGAATGTTGACTGACATGAGAAAGGCGATGATTTTAAATATCTCAGGTGATGACAAGAATCCACTTGAATACCCAAATAACATTTTTACTGTGGAATCCAAAACAATTTCAACGACCAAATGCAAACCAGATCTTGCAAAAAAATCTCTCTCTCTCTCTCTCTCTGAGCTTTTAGGCCACTGATTGGACTACTGGTATATATGGTATATAGGCATATTCCATCACATCATAATTTTATGAATCATAAATCATAATCATTCATCAGTACGACGTCTATCAATGAGCCGAGTAGATGGGCAGAATGTATAAGGCGATGGCTACTATTTTCTCCGTTCAATGCACCGAATAGGGGAAACGATAGAGGATACGTTTATGTCAATCTTGCATGGCTGATGGTTGCTGAATGGGAACAGAGTTGGGGAATCTGAAACATATGTACCGAGTTGCTGCTGATGGCACTAGACAACATATTGAATAGCCAGTAAACCATTTGGCATTTATCCACGAGTGATTGACAATGACGATCTAATTATATTATCAAGAGTTATTCTCAATAGTATATCATACGTATTTTAGGCATTCGTTATCGGAATTCTGTGTGAACTCTTGAGTGTTCCAAATATAATTTTGTTGTCACTTTATCATTAAGATCATTGACAAAAAAGGTAAAAATGATCATTTGTGTTTACCTACTACAGAGACTAGAGTGATTCACACTTCACGATTTACTTATCATTCATAAGGGCTTTAGATTAATACTGCATTCTTCCTTGTACTAATAACCCCTCTCACTTTTTTTGCTCATTAATCAATCCAAGCCAGTAATTAGCAAGGTTTAGCTATACATTAGGCTAGAAAAGTATCGTGTCATTCGTGCTACCTTAATTAAAGTGACTTAAATATAATGGATTTGACCACTAATGGATAATTTTGTAATACTTGATACATATAAACCTTCTAAAACCTGTATGTATTATATCACTTTCATCACATATTTGTTCGAGTTGTCACGCTTTTTCGTCGGAATAATGAATGCAATGATAAATATATGAGTTTCAGAATGGTATCAGTATCTGTCGCGGTGAAACTTTGTAATGTGTTTGTATTATCTGTATATAAATTTTCCATCCTAGCCAAGTACTTCCTTTAAAGAAAACCAGCCCATCAACAAGCATACGCACGATATACCTGCAAATAAAATAATGGAAATTTATAAGTATAGAATATATACCTAAATGGGGAATCACGACTATCGTGTATCATGATTCATGACGGTTAATTTTTAAGTGCAACATGAAGGATGGTGGGTGTGGGTGGATGAGGACAAATGACTCTTTTCTTTAGCTCAATATGGATCTATATAGCTTAATCGCTAGAGTGTAAAGTTTAATATTTCATTTGGTCATGAAACTATGCTGTAATTCATACATATGTTTCAAATAGTTATCTAGTGAAAATATGATTACATACCGACTGCCAACAACTGATAAAAAGGACTCGGACCAAAATCCAGAGTAGATCTGCTGAACATAATGAAACGACTGTGACAAGGTGTAAAACTAGCAACATTGATGCTAGAGACGAATAACGGAGAGAAAAGTTGTTAGTAGTGAATAAATCTGTTGATTTGGATAAGGGAATTGACGTTTTCGTAGATGGCAGCTGTTGCAGATTGTGCAATTGTTAGCTTCACGTTTTGCTGAAGGAGTCCTGACAGAGAAATAAGCAACAGCTACTACATTAGTTGGCTAAACAAGTCAGGTATTATTCTGTGTGAGAAACGACATAAATCATTATCGAAATGCATGGGAATGGGATCGTTTTTTAATGTTGACATGGGGGCAGAGTAAGATTGTTCGTGCTTTTCAGGATGAAAACTCCTATTGAATGCGCTACTCGCTAACATATTGGCTCATTTATTCGCTGAAATCCTTGTATAAAATTGTAGTTGCAATTGTTATGTGATTCTGATAAAGTTGTGTATTTTTATGTATGCAAAAACTTTTGCAATTATGGAAATAAATTGTTGTTTTACTTGATTACATATTCTATGAAAACTTATAAATTAGTCATGAAACCCGGTTTGCTGTATCTTGAAGTTTAGATGTAAAATTCTGTTTGCGCACATGTCATTTCCACATGTTCATATAATTGGTTTCGGATATCCACTTGTCAGTCTCTTTTCTGCATGACAAAATGACAACCCGAGAAATGATAATGATATGATAGTTGAAGATATCAAGTATACTTTGTCAGCTCTGGGTATCTGTTTCGATTGGGTGATTCGATAGAAATAGATGAACGGAGAGGAAAGGGAAGGTGGAATGCAATAAATGAATTACATACAGAGACAGTGAGAGTCGTACATGTGGCAAGACAGAAACGAAAATTTCCAGGAAAGTCTCGAATCGAATCACTTGTCTCATAAGGTTGGTATTTTTATCGCGTGCATTCGTCTACTGTCGAGTTGAATTGATGTCCATTTCACTTTCAACGCGAGGTAGAGAAGATGGTAGATCTTACCTAGAGGATAAATATGACAGTCAAAAATGCGTTTTGATTCTTTGTTTTTTATAACTAATCATTTTAAGAGCTTTTGAATGACAAATTGAATGCCATAAATTTGGACAAAATTTTATATCCAAATAAATCTACCCGAAAGTAATAGTTGGGACTTGAGAAGAGTTTGATCATAATCATAAATAATGCTTGTTGAAATAAAATTTTAAGCAAAGTTAAATGTATAGCTTAGCGCGTGGTAAAAAATAAGATGAAAATTCTTTTATTCCATTGTGTAGTAATGACGGCAAGAGAAACAAAATGAGTCAACTGTCTCACTGTCAGGCTAGTTCTTTATTTCAAGTCTCTTGAAAACTCCGTGTCAAAAAGTCAAAACTTCTTTTTTGCTGACAGCACATTTATTAAATGTTTTTCCCATTTATAAAATTGCTGAATCAGTCATTTTGCAGAATTTTTTCTAAGCTATCTGGACCAAAGTTTGTTGTCAAATGTTTGACCATGATTTTAACGCAAAGCAGTTGCATATTTTCCAGGCATAAATGAGCAAAATGTTTACTGTTTGCTTTTCTTCAAGTCCATTTGTGCTCGGATTTCTTTGCAAATTTACTACTCATGAAAACGAAAATCAGACGAAAACCATACATAGTAGGAAGTAGGCAAGCATAAACATACATTTCATCAGGAATTTCGGAGACATTGACCGTATGACTAAGCAGTCATTAATGTACTTGTTTATCTAAACAATACGGCAGTTTACGACTTCTTCATCTTACTCAGATATCACACAGATATGTCAACTTTCGTGACAGAAGCAGGCCCAGAATGCAGAATATTGCTTTATTACAACATCAAGGCTGTACCTTGCACAATCAAGCGCATATATTCCAATCATGTGTCTCTGTCGCATGGATAGTGCAAGACTAGCCTCTGCCCTAAAAATTGTACCCTTTTCCATTATATTTATTAAAAATCTTTCTAGACATTTCTTAAATTCACGTCAATATACACACATTTAAATGTGTATGTGTGTGACGGGATTTGGTGTAACGGATTTATGCATGGTTCGTACATTCATGTCCGATTCGTACTCCATTTCTTAGTGGATATGGATATCACTGCATCTTACATATATATAGTGTAATAATGTTGGCTGTAGTTTCATATTCTGCATTTTGGAATTTGTTGAAATGAACCTATTCTTAAATTTCGGGAAGCATATTCAGCAATGTATGTATTTACAAAATACGCATAGGACAATGGTTGCACATAGTTATCATGATGTGTGTACTAGTGCTTTTAACATGCTTACGATACGATTAGTAAACTAGCAAACATATCGAACTTGTACATTTCAGTAAGTGTGGCCATTTGCTAATTTTAGGAGTGTATGCATGTCTGTCTGGCCGTCTATAGTTTGTATTTTTTCCGTCCAGCCACACCGCTTCCATTTCACTTGTTCATATAATTGGGTAGTTGGTAGAGTGAGGTCTGAAATTAGGGAAATATATATGAAATAAAATGAACTACTTACAAAAATATATTTCGTGTGATAAAACCCAAAATAGCTTACTTATATTTCAGTAAACAGCGAAAACTTTTTTATCAACTTTTCTTGTATGTTGACATTGAAGTTTGGCTTCCAATTTTATGCCTTAGCAAAAGTTATCCTCACGTTACGATCATCTTCTCTTTTGCTCTTTCAATCTTTATATTGCTCATCATGCATGGCTAGTTATTAAAAACGCGATATTAAAAACTTTCGTCGCTATACACCATTAACTCCAATTAGTGATAGTGATATGTGGTGTGTTGAGGGCTTGTAAAACTTTCGGGAAGGGTATCGAAAATATGATGAATAACAAATGCTCATACCGATGCTAAAATGTTATAAAAGATACACCAAACATACGTAAAGCTATATTGATGTATTGTTCTAGAAGGCCGGTTGCGCGTTAATCGCGCAACAGATTTTAATAGAGTCGAATATTCAATTATTTGCCTACAGTCGTCTCCATTCACATTTTCAAAAGGGGAAAAGGAAAGTGGAATCAGGGAGTTATAATGTTTTGTTTCCGTCTTTTGCCCGACTCGCCAAATCTTTAAATTTTAAACTACTTAAACAGTGAGTTTTGGATTTCTAGTTGCAGTCATTTGTGCAAATCTCCAAATGTTTAAATGTTCTAACTAAACCAAAAAGTAAGTTTTGGTTTTAAGTTTCATTCCTTTGCTTTGTCCAACTCTCCAAATTATTAAATTAAAAAAACCATCCAAATTAAATTTAATCACCCAAATCACTAATTACTATCAATCAATGTTCAATTGTATTTATGTTTTCAACCCCTCCAAATATATTAACTAATAATCGAAATCAAATTCAAAGTTGTATTGTTTGACTGGCTAAATCCTTAAACCAAAACAATAAGCCAATCCATCACAGATACACAGACTCGTGCAATAATATATTGTATGATGTGTAAATAAGTTGTAATAGTGAGACATGTTTGCTATTTTATATATGTACAACGTTAATTTTGATCGGGGTTTATTATTACGTTAGGTTAGGTAATATTACTACCAGGAATGGTAAGCAACAAGCGAGATTTTTCCTACTGTTGTCATATCATAAGGAGGAGAAAGAGAAAGTGCTGAAACACTTGGAGCAGAATGCTATAATAGATAGGTTTGCGTTGTTTCTATTCAAAGTTTCATCTTATGGTTGTAGCATTTTGTCAAGAAATACTTTTGTGGATTTGTAACTAAATTTTATGTAGCAAATACTATGAAGCACGGTTTGCAGTTTGTGAAAAAGTTTTTTGTTTAATCCGTTGGCTCATTATAAATTAACGCACTGCTCTGGCTGACTTTTCTTCATTTTGAAAATCATCAATTAAAAGTATGTCGAAATATATAAAATATAAGTTACAACAAGCCATGTTAAACTTTAAATAAGCATGCTTAATTTAAAAGCTGTCTCGATAAATGGATAACGTCTTTTCGGAGTTACATTATTTGGTTTTGAGTGGATTTTAAATTAAATTAATACATGTATATTTTTAAAAATCTTCAGACTATTTTTATTGAGTGGCAATGATTCCTTTGGACTTGCCGGACGTTCAATCTAGGGAGATTACGGCTGAAGAAGGCCAATCTTCGTTTCCATTTGACTTCAAGATTAGAGACCCTCAGAAGGAAAAAGTGGCACAGTATATGATTTACATGCTGGAACTTTATAAAACTGCTAGTTATCATCGCCAGCCTGAAGAGAACGGAGAAGTAATTTGATTTAATTGAATTATTTGGGGCCAGATAAATATCAATTATCTTAACTTTGCATGATACTGCACTAATGTTTAGAAATCTGCTTCTATATTGATTATTTGAGCTCAATCTTTGGTTTCTTTGGTTGCTGAGGTATTGATATATTTTATAATAAATAGTGTGCTTTTGGACAAGGCGTGGATGCACAATTAGCGCACTTCCTAACGTGTCAGAAAACTAAATGTCAGTATGACTGCTACAATATCAAAACTTTTTTCGAGCATTGGATTAATTGCAAGGATTACTGTTTGATCTGTGAGCCAATGATTGCTTTAATTACTTATGAGTTGATGAACGGGTTTGGGGACAGAATCAGACAACCGGTGGATGAGGATTTTTACGACTGTCTTATAGAAGTAACCCCTATCAAGGCTAAAGATGGAATTTCGAATTTTTTCACACCCTGTGGTTGCGAATTTTGCAAAATTCATTGTGACTGTTTTAGACTTAATTCGAGAAAGTAGAGGCAGAACTTTTATGATGTGGTTTTAGGTTCAATTGTATCAAGAATTCAACCAATGTCTGTAACTGTTACCTTAACTTTGTACAAGAAAGAATACATAAGAATTTTACCTCTGCATTATGCTTTGGTAGCTGAGTGAGATATTCATGTGGTCATGTAGTATATAAACCAGTAGTAATTCAGTGTTAATGTTAGAGACTGAAAATATGTTACCTGCCATAAGTGTAACCAGAAATAGTTTAGGAAAATTAAACATGGGAAGTTCCAAATGTTACATATAATGGTAATTTACAATACAACCTTCATAATATAAATATACTTAACTATGAACTTGTAAACTAATTGTTGCGAATATAAACTGATGAAAAAGAAGCTCCATGTTTTGCTAAATTCTTTGCTGAATTGCATAATCATCATTGAAATCTTATTTTTTTCCGGTCCAGTGTACAATTCTTCAGCTACCACAACAGTATATATACATATTCAAGTAAGAACACCAGCGTTTCAGGTGGAAAATCAGCAGTAAGCAAGCTTGCTTATTCGTTCAGCAACCGAGAATTTTGGAACTCCATCTGTGAAAAATCCGTGTGCAGACTTGCGGAGCAAAATAACAACGAGTTCTCGTGAGCTAACACTTTAGCTTACGCAAGTGAGTAAGATTCCCCCATATTTGCTTTCACTTCTCTATAAATATACATAGATTGTCTTTCTTTCTATATGAAAGCATTGAAATTGGAAAACCAAATGGGTATGAATTTGGTGCGGAACGAATGTGTGTATTTACCTGTTCTCTTTACAAGAAGATATGGTATTGCTTTGTAATCATTCAGATTCCACGGTTCTACTCATCATTCAGTCCTCAACCTGAAAATAACTCTGAACACGGTGATGTTACATGCATCAATCTTTCCACGTCAAGTATCAAAGTATCACGTTCCTTCTTCACCTCATGTATTGTTAATATCTGTTAAAGCCCTTACGTTAGCTTGTATATTTTTTATGATCTTGAGCTACTTACCGTAAACTTTGGAACTTGCTTTTGAAATTCTTTCCCATTTCAAAATACACCAAGAAAATTCTTTCTATACTTTTCAACGTTGACATCGTTGAGTAGTGAAAGACAAATTGTTAGAAAAACTTGCATACCTAATGTTTGTACAAGTGCAGCAACAATTGCTTTTAAGTAGTTTTACATTTTATTTTATATTGGTACACCCGTAGCTGTATGTATTTTTAATCTGGAGTAGTGAGTGGATAATCTGTTTTGCATTAGTTGGAAAAGGAAAATCATTAAAATTATTTCTGTCAAGTATTTTTTATTAGAAGTAACTAGTTACGAGATCAAGCTGAGGCTCATCGACTGGTGTACTATACTAGAAAATGTTCTGCGTTTAAGTTTAGAATGAATTTTCATTCCAACTTTCACCATGTATTACATTCCTTCCTACTATTCCAGCCAAAGATCTTATTCCAGAGCTTTATTTTTCCAATTAGTCTTGAAATACGGATGTAAGGCGGAATTCTTTGGTCGCCCTGAAGCCCTATTAATGCAAGTGGCGTACATAAGTGCACATTCGCTTAAGCACAATATTAAGCATTGAAGCGGGCGGAAGGGATATGTGATGATATACATGTATCTTCTCTCTCATCCTTCGAATATCTCTTTCTCAGAGCGTGACAAGTGTAAGCACTAATTATCCCTCAACTTCCGTTCCTTCCAGTCGTCATATTTTCATATTTCCGCTGTACATCTCTCTAATTAATTCTTGACGTTTATTTTTCCGATACCATGCACATTCTTAATTACAATATGCTTGAGAGGGATTTATGATTGGATTAGCATACCAAGTCTAGCGAACGCTGTTATAACAGAAAATAAGTATAAATGTAGGACTTGTATGACACATTATATTATGCATCATTCGGTTATTTGTAAGTAATCTATCATACTAGTTATTTTGGAAGTGTCGTCGTTCTCTTTGGTTTTAAGTAAAAAGTATCGAAATATTTTCCGATACATTTTGCCTTCCAGGTATGACTCAAGCATTATTCCAATGTTTTTAATTTTAATTTCTCCTTTAAGCCTTATAATGATTAATACTTTCAAAAGGGGTTTTTCTGTTGCCATTTGTTTCTTAATTTCACATTTCTCCAATTGATTATTTGCAAAGCAACCAGCGTTTGCTTGCTAGCGCTTTTGTGTTTGCGTGCCGTCATGTCGTGCCCACGGGTAGCGTGTTCATTCACTATATAATCCAATTGTTATGTTATATAAGTTAGCACCGCCTTTGATTTTATTTGATTGTCGTGATTTGATTACCATTTGATGCATGAATGAGCGACTAAGCGGTAAATGACGCAATGCATTTTACGAAGAGGATTTAGGTTTGATGCATCGCTTTCATTAGTTTCACTAAATCCGCAAGTTTACCATTACGATACACTTGTCTACGCAGTGAAGTCTGAAGATTAAAGTATCGTTGGCATGAAAGATCACTTACACAATGTCTGTTTTACTAACTCGCCTAAACCCCTTCTTTTCATGTTAAGTATCCCTATATGTTTTACTATATTTGACAAAATACGTACCTACTTACTCGGCTACTCGATTTACTCCTTCACAATCTTAATGAAAGACATGCCAATATTGGTATCAAAATGAAGCAATAAAATGGCTATTGAGCTAGGTATATAGATAGACGTAGACACGGCATGCACAATTTTTCCACCTATTATCCGTAGAGGCGGAAATCTTACAGGGAGGGAAATTAGTAAGTTGGATAAATACTCTCCAGCAGGCAATTTGACAATGAGCGTAAAATTGACAGTTAATTGAACCATAAAAGTTATCCACAGTCTTCGGCTCGTTACTTTTGTCTGTTTTATCGAATATATTGGCAGCTTACATAAGATAAGTTATCGTTATAGCAGAAACCTAATGGATCATATAGTAAAGGTATAATATATACAACGAAAATAGTTACCCCTACACGTATACACTGTCAGTCCTACGCCATAGCTATATTGGATTGTTGTACTTTACTTTATAAAATATTCTGTTAAAACAGACGCGACTTCTTGTTTGCAACCAAAAGTTAATTAGACAAATTTAATGGTTTTATGAACAAACACACTTTGCAATATGTGCATTGTATAATTCTCAAAATGACGTCTCATATACAGACTTTGAACTTTGCGATCTTCCCCTGTAGTAGCAGTACATTAAAAATCTTCTGCTTGATTAAAATGATGAGATACTGGAAACTGGACATTTTTGTAAAACTGGAGTAGAGGAGTAATGGAGCTGTGTGTGGCCCCCTTTGCTTGGTTTCCCGAAATCGTTGAGTATCTCTAGAGAAGTTATAAAAGCAGCGGCTAATCACCAGTTCATTTTCTGATCAAGGTAGCAGTCGACTGGACTGGGAAGAAATAAACACTGAAGCAATGAGAGTAGTCAAGCAAGTGGAAAACAAACATGCCATAGATACACAAAGCAAATATAGAAGCACACTTGTCCTTTGATATAAGAGTGCTTTTTATAAACCACTTTAAATTTCTCACTGGAGAGATAGTCCTTATACTGGTAGGGGAACGTTATTACATCTCTCATCTTTATTCCTATTACACCCTCGCTGCAAATCAATAAAGCTTCCAGTGTGGGTGTGCGTAAGGAGTGAAACAATATGAGCTTGTGGAAAGGTTCTTAACTCTTAATCATGTTAATCATGTTAGCATTTCAAAACAGTTGAACACTATAACTCTAGCTCCTTAGCTAACCCACTGTAAACCTGTTACAATCAGTTTAGTAACTCAAAATTAACAGGATCAAACGAAAACTAAGAATATCCCTAAAATTTAAATTCAAAGCCAACTATTTTAATATCTCCACCACAAAGTTGAATATTTTTTTATTCTGAAAAATCTTGTCGATAATTAACACCCACACACTACCTCAGACAAACAGACAAACTCAGGCCTAAATATAGTAAACTTTTCTCTGGTCAATAAGGAGTTTTCGCGCAGCAGCATATTTGCAAGAAAACGAGTCTTTCATGTAGGAAATCTGCAGTAAGCAAGCGTGTCACTTCGTTCAGCCGAGTACCCCGAAACCCCATCCCATGGTATGTGTAGAGAAAAAAAATCAGCCTCGTGTCCCAATGCCTTTACCAGGACAAGTAAGCAGGAGCTGCAGACCAGCCTCATTCTTGCTTTCACTCGTACGGATACAGATTGCTATTTCCTTCTCCATAGAGAATGGTTTAATCTTAAAACCTAAAGGCTGTGAATGCTAGACGGGTACGAGCGTACACCTGCTAATGTAGATCATACTCTGCTATAATCATTCAGACTCAACCGTTGCACTCTCAACCCGTTTCAAACAGATTTTCACTCATCAGTCAGTCGCCAACCAGAACACAACTCTACCTGGCGTTGTTCCATCAATCAATTTCCCATCTATCAGTATCACGTCCCGTTTCATTTTACTTCAAGCTAACTTGCAAATATCCGTCAAAGAATTTATCTTTGGTGAATGCTCTTCTTTTACGATTTTTCTTGAAGAGATTGCGAGCCAACTTTGCATACGCGTTTCTCAAGAAATACGAAAAATCCTGAGACCCACTTTGTAATCTTCCTTTACTTGCAAATACGCCCACCGAAGCAAAATTCTTTCCAGAGTTCTATTGAACTGTAGTGATTGTTCTCGCCCACTCAGAACGAAAGTTGAATGGAATTGGGAATTCATTGTTGCTCGAAAACGTAGCTGTGTTTACACCCTCCTTAGTCAACCGTTAGAGAATTGAATCGAACCAAATTTACTCATTGAACCTGAAAATTTCCATAGTTTTTTCCTTTCTCGTGTTGTGCGTTATCAAGCCTTACAACTTACAAAGCCTGAGCTATTCCTACAGAAAGGTAAGCAAATTCTTGTGTCTGTTGTGAGAATTATTTGAATGGGGATGGGAAAAAGTTGAGCATCAATAGGCTTCATATGAAAAGCATTCATAAAAAGACACAGCTCATTCTGTCTATTATTCCGCCATCCCAAAGCAAGATTTTATCTTTATGGGCAAATTTTATTCTGAATGATTTTCTATCCACTTGTCTTTGAAAATCCCAGAATTTGCAACAGTGCAAAAGAAGTTTGCAGAAAAGTTGTTGGAAAACTTTTCATACTTTATATTCATTAAATTACAGTTCGATAGATAATTGGTTAGTAATTTACTAAAGTAACTTATCAAATATAGAAGACAACTGGAGAAGGTCTTAATTCTTTCGTTTTAATACACATACTTATCTCCGATCTTGACAAGCGTAGTAGCTCATCAGAGAGAGTGCTAATTATCTTTCAATTTCCGATCCTTCTAGCGACCATCCTGCCTTCCTTGAAAAAAGTTATTAATATAGTCCTCATCCTTCACTTTCGTTATTCTGATATTTCCTAAGTTCATTCACTTTTTTGACTTGGAGGAAATGAGAATTTTTATACTAATTCAACTCCATTGGAAAAAGGAAAGTTGAAAGCAGTAATTGTAACTTTGTGACATATAAATAGCACCTTGCATACAACCCTTTCATCTTTTATTCTGAATGTTCGCACATCTTTATATACAAAACGTTAAAAACTAGAAAGGGAAAGACTTGGAAAGACGTTCGTATCACATTGATTCCACCTAAAAACGAGACAAATTGGCTGATTTCCGGTGAATCGAGTCGTCATCATGTAAGTATGAATGAGTACAGGAAGCCATGATGTGTGTACGAGCGAGCCTACGCATATCTCCATTGACTGGAAAACATTAATAATTTCAAGAGTTTCTCCGTTGGTTCATAATATAATAACCTCTCCTTACCTGGAATTCGGTCTCGTTGAGCGAGTTTTCCATTCCTGATCTTTCACAATAACGAGACTTTTACATCAATAAACTTTCCGCCACTTGTCGTTGCAATGTTTCCTTCTTTACTAATCTTTCGGTATTCAGACGATTTGATTTAAATAGAGAAAGGTCATGGCAACTTTCTTTCTTTTCTTTTAAGCTCCAAAAACGATACAGCAATAAACGCATACTTTCTCTAATAATACTAGACTCGCCTGACTGATCATATTGGTCCCTTTGAATAAAATTCTTTCTTGATTGTCATAACTAGAAATATATGGAACCTTGAAGTGTGGAATGTGTAGTAAAAACTAATCTAATATTACTGGATATTTTATGCATATATACAAAATAATGTCTTCTAACGCCAAAATAAACTAAAAAAAAACACTGAAATAAACCAATTTAAGACATTTTCTACAAAGTGAGTAGACGAGCTGACGAAAGATATAAAGTTTGTTTGTCGATAAAGATCAATAAAACGCACCATTCTACGTACGCCAATTATGCTGACTGTGACCACGGACGCAAACGTTCACAAGTCAATATTCAGGTATTTCCTGTAATATGTAATCATTAAGGAAACCCAAAACCAGACCAATACAAAGAAAAAAAGTAGCAAAGAAAATTTTCATGAAGGCTAATTGAAGGGGCAGTCGCATGGTCGTTGGCTTGTCGCTAGTATTCATGTGATACTGTGAATAGAATAATGTTCAAGAGAACAGGAAAGGAAATAGAAAGTCTAGCTATTCCGGAAAAAATATTGTTGAAAAGGAGCACATTCATTTCCTATGCATGCACAAGTCGCAGGATAAGTATTGCATGTCTTTCTGAATAGTAATAGTAAGTATGCAAATAACAAAGTGTCGGTATTTTGACGACAGGGTAGTTACAATCGCCAATGCAGAGAGTTACAACTATGCAGATATAGATTGCATAGACGAGAACATGGCCGTCCAGTACAATGATTTTTTTATAGTAATATCAAGCTGGAATGTTGTCAATAACCCTGTTTCCTCTGGATTTTCCATGGATTTTCTCTTTCAAGGCTCTTTTACTTTTTCCTCTGGAATTATGTTTGAAAATCCGTCTGTAGTAACTATGTTCATTTTTCTGATATTTCCATGATGGTAAATAAGCAAAGGTAATTGCAGAATAGTTTCTCCATTACTGCGAATCATCAGTATTTAAGCTCCTTTGCTTATTATTTTTAAGTGATCTTGAAATTTTGTTTTGGCCAACACCATTGGCGAAGACATTCGCCTTTCATAATATTCAGAAGGAGGACAATTTTCTGAAACCAAAGGTGTAGGCTTTCCTGACCATTAACAACATCTCAGTCTAGCATAAATAATAAGTTGACGCACAAGAGAGCGATTCGTAAAACGAATAAACATTGATAAGATATAAAAACAACCTTTCGGTATCCACATGAATGAGTGTTTATCAAAGCGATTCTAAAGTGGCGTAAATCATAGCTAAAAGGTTTTTGAGGACGTTCGTATCGATATATAGGTATGTATACCTAACATTTACAGCTGCTTTTTGCAAACTAGATTTTTCTCGGTTTTAAATTTCCTTGTTGGAATGCAAATTCGTTTGAAAGTTTTGAATCTTTGAAGAAATCCTTACCAGCAAAAGCAATTTTCTTCATTTTATGAATTATGATGATAGTGGTTTTCATAAAGCAAAGCTTGTTTTAAATTTTAAAAAGATTCCATTCAAGCTTGTGATACAAGCGATCAAGATAAATGCTTGTTTAAAGAAAATTTGGCCGAACAAAAACCAGACAAATTTAAGCAATGTTATAAAATATTCCGAATTTCTGCAAGCAACAAACGCGTACAGCAATAATAATAATTGTTTTCTAACAATAATTCAATTCGCTCCGCAGTTCATAATCATCTCTGAAGTTTTATCAAACGAAGTAATTATTTAATCGATAACTTGCATCTGCGTATACTGTTATTAAAACTCAATCAATTCTATGTCTACAGTTCAGACTAATAGGACGGAGAAGCCCTATTGTGAAAGCTGAAACCACCCAAGAACTCTAGTTTTCCCTTTACCACGAAATTCTACTCATATAAGTATTCCACCAGAGGAAAGTCACAATTTCTGATCTGACATAATACAACGAAGGACATCGAAGCGGCTAGCGTTGAAAGAAAAGGTACAAGTCTAGGTAATGTGATATGACCTTGGCGTCAACTCGTTTTAATACGAATTCGGCACTCCATTTTTCTCCTCCCCCACACACCACACCAAACCACCAGTCAGAAGGCAGAATGATAATCAAAAGCTCATTACGCATTGCTTACATCCGTCCCATTTTTAGCGAAGAGAGCATCATCGCGTTGCCATTTTTCCTCTATAATCATATCACTGTGAAAAGTTGAAATTGTATTTCACTTAATTGATTTGTATAGAGACTGCGATATATACTTTACTACTCTCGAGGGGACGATTGTTAGCTGAATAGTTTTGTACTTGGTCCTCCACATGACTTAGGACACTTGAACACTGTGACTTTGTGACCTGATTCATGCAATGCCAACCAAGTCGAGATAGAAGAGGCTCGACTCTTCTCTCAGAAACACGAATATATACAACAACCCTTTCAGAGAAACCTTTTCAAATGATATGCATCTTCAAAGGAACATTCATTGAATGGCGTACAAAGCTTTTGTCCAACCATGTATGATCGTGTTCCCTCCAAGAAATTGAAGATTTTGAATATTTACTCAACATGAAGAACTTGTTTCTTTGCATGAATCTATAGTTTCGATTGATTGTGATTTTTTTTACATATTCCCCAGCACGAACCATCCATGAGAGTGTTTCTCAGTAAATCTTGGTGTCAAAGCCAATACTAATTCCTAAATTGTATATTTCCGATAAAGCTGCTTCGCAGTAATTTTTTCCTCTCCTATCCAATCATCTTCACGTGCCTGGGTGTTTATATATCTTGAATGGCTCTGCGTATATATTCTTTTTGAATTCTTTGGAGTGAGTTCTTTTAGGCTTTGAGTGAGGATGTAAAACTCTCGAAATTTTATCTATATATATTTTTATATATTGTATATTGTATGAACGCATTGGGAGCAACAAAATTCCAAGGTTTTCAACGTTATTCTTTGGATGAGCAATAGAAGATATTTCTATTGCTTTATTTGAAGAATATGCAGTAACACGAAGAACCTTCCCTTTTTATCGATTTCACCCTAGTTATTCTTTCGTTTTTTTCTTCTCCTAGATTGGCTGCACACTGACATAGACATATACATTCTAAACTGATGTATCGAAGTAGTAGTAGCAGCAGCAGGAGTAACCTTAATGGAAAAGTGTGTTTTTTATAAGTACACATGAAAATATACCTACATGATATGTGCATCTTTTGTATAACCCCGAATACTCGCGTTTTTCCCCATTTCTATCCACTCTTTCTTGCGTTTCCTTCCCCTTTCTCTTCTCTGGTCTAGACTTCTCTAGTATATCTCCCATCAGAGGAGGTAGTTGGATTGAAAGTGTGGAGATAAAGTAGTTGTCGTGGTACGTTGGTGGTAGTGGGTGGGCTACATACCTAAATCTCAAATGAATGTAGCAAAATGCCTGGGCCAAAATCTCTACAAAACTGATCAAAACGTCGGAAAATTTAGAACTAAAGGTCTTATGCGGGTGTGGGTGGTAACAATAAATTAGGGAAAATGCACATGAATATTTTGAAATATGAATTTGTTGTTAGTTTCTGGGTTACTTGAGTCACCATATATGCAAAATTGATTTTAGTGTAATTATCCAGCAGGTTTTTACATGGTATTTGCAACAGTCATTTGCTAGTTCAAAGTTGTTTTTTTCACCAGAGATTTCCGTGAATTTGATGCTTACTTTGAGATTTTCAAAGATTATTAGTTCCGTGACATGATAAATTTTTAGCTAGATCAATTGTAACATCGCTATTTTGGTCATATCTCTTTAAGCCAGACAATGTGGCGGTGGTGGAAGGAGACTAGAAAAACAGATAGATTCATATACTAATGCAACTGATATCGGTGAAAGGATAAAAACACGAGGACTCTGTGCAAGTAGTCAGGGAGTTGAGCTAGAAAGTTGGCTGCTACATTTACGGACAACAGCCACATAGTTAATGCTCCGCAGGGAAAGCAGCAGTAACAGAATAGCAATATTTAGAGCGTTAGCTCATATGTACTCGAAGTAAGAGAGGGAAAGAAAGAATATGGTGTGGAGTTTGTGTGAATCGACTTTACTATCCAGCTTTCCTCTGCCTCTCACTCTTTCAGAGGAAAAGAGAAAGGGGGAGAAAAGGAACATGCATGAAATGGAGAAATGAAATGGAGGAATGAAAGGGAGGAAGAATGGAGAAGCAAGTGCACTTGTAAAAGCCCATAACCAAGAATTCCATTGAAAAGAGGACTGACTGAAAACGCTCTCGACGCTCTCATCTCTTTCCTCTTGCCTTTTCCATCAACATTGTCATCGTCATCAGCTTACTTCTCTATTTTAGCATGCTAAACTCCTCTCTCGTAACTAGTCTTTCCATTTCTATTGATACACTCTCTTCTTTCTGACCGTGGTGGTGAGACGTGCACTGGAGCTCATACAGAAAAGAGGAAGAAAAAAATAGAGGAACTTGGGACTGTCGAGTCGAAGGAAAAAGCAGAAAAATCCAGTTGGATACTGGAAAAGCCACCATCAGAAACGATTCACATTTTCCCCACTAATAATAGTGCAGTAGCTAGTTGCCGCTCTGGCTCCACGTACTACAGCCAAATGTAGCCCTAGCACCCCCATTTTCTCAACTACCACTACTGCATTATATAACTTTTGTATACACTTTCACTACTATGATTTCCTGAAAGGCCTCCCTTGCCACCACCAGCAGGGAAAAGGAACAATGGCTGGCTCGTAAAACAGGAAAAGTAGGGAAAAAAATTGTAGTTGGAGGACAGAGAAGATGTGGAGGGAACTGCCGTTTAAACTTTTTTCCCGTTTTCCTTTCCCTGTCTAATCGACATGCATATGTATTCATATACGTGTAAAATGCAAGTTTCTGCTAACAAAATTCCACTATCTGAAACGCATAAGGTATGCCCTAACCACGAAACATAAGTCTACACTAAAGTAATGTATGCATTTGTACCCTTTCACTCCCTGTATTTGTGCATTTGGATGGTAAGTCGCAGTCAGGGTTTTTTGCTCCGTGTCATTGCCAACAAATAATATCATGACTCAATGGCTACCTATAGAAGCTAACGCATGTTCGTATGTACTTCATAAATTTCAAGAAAAAATGGCTTTGGGAAAGTTGCTGGGAAAGTGTGCAGTATTTTTTTATTTGCTTATCATAAAAAAACGTTGTTAGCATCTGGAAAGATAATTTTGCACATTTTCCAATCTGCCAAATGAAAGGAAACATCTTTAGATTGCTTGAGAGATTTGAAGTTCCAAGCATGATTCGGAAATGATCAATTTCTAGGGTGAAATGAGCACGTGACTAGATTCCAATGATTTTGCTGAAGATAACATACACATGCATATCTGCATTAGTCACAAAGATACGGCACGAACTTTTGTAAAATCCAGAAATATATATTTGCAATGAATGAAATTTTGGTTAGATATATGATTAGCCATAATAGAATTCACAAGCATTTCTTGTTTATCTCATTCATTTGAGATTGTTTTCTACGTAATAAAAGTTTTGAAATGGTCATATTTGGAGAAATTGTGTGCTCAATCTTAAATCACAACTTCCAAGGTAGCACTTCTTTCTTCAAGACAATCTACTTTGTTTTGAAGTGTTACGCTTTATAAGCACGTATAAGATTGCACGTAGCGTGGAATCCATCTAAAAGAAAATTTTGGGGTTATATAGGTAGTACCTTGGGATTTTTCAAATAAATAGAATTGTGATAAGCCGAGCATATATATGAGCTACTGACGGGACCAAGGAAAGATATATTAAGTTTAATGAATTCTTTACTGAACGTTGAAGCATCCACAGTCCCCAGGGCCGTTGTTGCTTAAAGTTATCTGAATAAAACCACAGTATTTCTCTTTCACAATTCAACACGCAATAATTTCACAACATTGTGCATCCAACTCGGACCTCAACTCAACTTGTTTTGTTCGTTGTCATGGTCAGAGCTTAGGATTTAAGGTCAAGCAATTTTTTAATAATGCATGGGCCCATTTCACTTCACTTCTGCAATAATGGCCACTACCATATAACCTTGTGTTTGTTAGCTACCTAATAACCAATTCTAATTGCCTAAATTCCTAGTTTCTATTATAGATAAATGCATTTGTGCGCCAGATTAACATTATAGTGGTGAAAGACAATAATACTGATTACTTGATGGATATCTCGATGGGGCTTATTTTTGTGTTCATTTCTGGAAAAACTTTAGAACAAAAAGTATATGTCTTCTTTGGGAAATGGAACAGAGTAAACATTGTGAACTTTATTGAATGCCAGATTGCTTTGGTTATTTAAGCTTTTTTTATCTCGAAATTGCAAGCCATAATTGCAACCACGTGACAGAGATTTCGTACCCAATGAAATAAGTTTATTGAGTAGATAAATCCATTACAAGGACGCCTAAACAACTTTCATTCATTTCGTTGTGAAAAGACATTTACAATACATGAGCAGGGTAAGATGAGCTGATTGAAAGTTGCCAAATAATAGATAAACTTATTTCTTCTCATCCGGATCATCTTGAAAAGGGAGCCATTTCGCTATCTTGTGAAATGAGTGATAACATAATACTTCATTTATGATGCTCCACTCTCCGATCACGGTAACCCTTCAACCAAAATGCTGGGATGTGGCGGCAGAACATATTAATCACACACAAAATAGGGATTTTATACATATCCTTGTATCAGTGTATCCGCTCCCGACTCCACTTTGACAGGGACAGAATCTTGTTCTCTTTTAGGGTAAGAAATGTGCGTTGCTCTTTTCCCCCTCTTTTCACTCACTCATGAGTTTCACGTCTACAGCCTGCAGACATATGACTGGCGACCATGATTGAGCTTTCCCTTTGATATTCGACCCAATCAAATGTATATTTCCCTCTACAAGCTTGCATGAAGGTACAACGTATCAACAAAGACTCGAAGTGATCGGAGAAAGTTCAAGTCAGACTGCCCCAAATGTATATAGAAATAATGGAATGGTTTTTAGCATAACCTTGGTACATTGAGTCATTAGTGGTTGGTGAAACATGATGTAATACCCAGTTAAACATTTCCACCGATTCTCCGTCATGCAAAGAGCTATACATTATATGACCCCACACAAGAAAGTGAGCACACAGGCTGACTGTGGTTTTGACTATGGCTCCTAAGAAAATGATAAATGTGCGAGAAAGAAAATAGTTAGATAGTAGTTAGCCTAGGATAAAGAAGGAATCTAGGGGATAAAAAAGTAAAGGAAAATAGAAAGTTGGACGGCCTCCTATCAGCAGAAACCTGAAAGTATAAACTTATAAAAGGAGTAAAAGTAGAAGAGAAAGCAGTTTCTAAGTACGAGAGGGAGTGAGGGTATTGACGTCATTCTTTCCATGCTATTTTGCCAAACTATAGGCTGACGTCACAAGTTTCAATCCTAAACCTTTTTCTATCGTTTCCCAAAAACTGGAAGGAAAAGAGGGTGGCAAAGTTTTCACTCTGCCTCGTGCGGTCCTACTTCAACTTTTACTTTGATGCTGATACAGTCGTCCTGGTACTTTCCTAGTGTTTGCGACCACTGATAGTGATACTGTGCATGATTCTTATGGGGCTTGCCTGGGATATAATGATTGGAAAGCGAAGCGCTCCCTTACGTTGAGACCATGATTTTCAAATGTGCACAGTGCAGGATATTCCAAGCCCTTTACATGAATCTAGTTGTGTATCATCGTGCCAGATTGTTGTTGCTGGTTTTGCTGCTTTTTCTTATTGTTGTTCAATTTGCATTAGCTGCTCCTTGCCAGCTTTGGAAAATTTCTTCGTAGCTTTACAAACATACGTATATTTATATAGGTTGTGCTTGAACGTGTAAAACCCGATCCCGACGAACTTTTCACACTTCAGTTTTCATATATACCATTCTCCATTCTCACTTGAGTGTGTTGCAGAGACTCGTTCTTTCCTATCATTGCTAAGTGCATTTGCGAATTGAGGAGAGAAATCCGTTATGGAATCTCCTGCCTGTGTACAAACTCTAGAATGCGGTAAAGTGCCCTGTTTCTCGATCTCTCTCGTTTTCTTTCCTCACAACGTTTATGAATGCCGCGGCTGGCTCTCTCTACTTACAATCCACAATGTTACGTTTGCACTAAATACGATTTTTCTTCTTTCTCTTTGGAAAAAACACACATTTCTATAACTGCTGTTTGTTGATTCACCCTGTTTCATCGTCACATTCACATGTGTATGATGTTGAGCTTGGTCACGCCGTGTATCTTTGCTCTGCCCTGGAATGTTTTAAAATCCCGTTGTTTCAAGGTATATATGTCTCTTCCAGCTGCTGCAGCACTTTTACTATTCTACATGGAATGGCGTTGATGTTGTTATTGAAAATTGGAGAGAATATTTTCTACTATTACACATTCCATTCCATTCACACACGCTTTTCATTCTGCCTGTCTATCGTGCTAAACTCGTGTATTTTTTTGAGCGGTATTGCAGATTTAGCTTAACGCCATTCTAGCATGCAACTCTCGACTTGGGTTTTTCTCTTTGCTGGAAAAAAGAGAAGAATCTCTTCTTTCTCCCTTCATTCTGGCTCGTTTAGCTGGAGAAAATTCATGAACGCTGATGTGCCAATCAATCACTGCCTTTCAGTTTTAGCTACCTGTGCAGAAAAAATTAGAAAAGAAATGTTTTCCAGCATTAGCGTCGCGTTTCACAATAACTTTTACGTGAGAAAAAAACTGGGTCAAAGATGACAATACACTTTTCTTGAATTTCGTTTTATTACTAGGAATCTATATATTTTATAGGAAAAATTAGATCTGCGTAGATCCCAAGAACTTTCCGCATTTGTTTGGGCTTTGACAGAGATGGTTGCTTTTAATGTGTGATAACTAAAATGTGTGATATGATAGCAGGTATGGGAAGGGAGACTTTTTAAAAAGTGTTTGCTTTTAGAAGTGGACTGATATCAAAGGGAGGGTTCGTTAGAGATCACCCAACAGTTGTGTGAAGAAATTCCGATATTTGAAAACGAAATATATTTTTTATCAATACTGGCGAGAAGAAAATTTTAGCGGTAAGGTGAAAGGGCTGTTTTCAAGATAAGGTTTTTACACTCTTCTGTTTTATGTTTTAACTACCTATAAAAACGTAACATTATTTTTACGCTTACATAAAACAGGTTTAATTTGCTCCAAAGCCCTGCAGTAGCACAGATTTGGGGCAATGTGAACATGTCCTTGTGTAAGAAGCTTTGGTGAAAGCATTCAAGTCTTATGGTTCTTATGTGGATCTCAAAACGAGTAGAAAATCAATGATAGATTGTTGTTAAAAATTGAAAATTTTTGGCCGAGCAAACTAGAACCAAACTGGTTACTGTCAAAATAAGTCGGAGCTCTGAATCTGTGCATTAAAATCCAATACATTCCTCTTTTCCAAACCCAGTTGTTGCAAGATCAAAGTGATGTGATAAATACGGTGGAAAAAAAGCTCGTCTTTTCATGTTATTAATGTCATTACTATTTTTAGTTTTATGTTGATGTCTTTTCCCCTATTGTTTTCTGTATGTGTCTATGAATAAATATATATGTCCCAGCAACGCATTACTTTCATTTTTTGTATGTTTTTCACCGAAACTCGTTTGTAAGCTTGTTTTCTAAGCATCTCAATGGATTTCAACTTTCCACAGAGGATGGATTCTGCTTCTGTAAAGTAAGTCTTTAGTCGACTCCAGATGGTCTAATTTCATTATGTCATCATACATGATGCATGCATCCCTTTCACAGAATTTGTCAGAGGAATCTATTTTGAAAATTATTCAGTCTGACATTTTAAGGGCCATTTATGAAGAAAGAGAGTAGGGCTGTCGTCGAGTGATAAAATTACTGCATGAATGATTTAATAAAAGCAGCTTGGAAAATGTCCTTGAAGTTTATCCTCGAAACTATTGTGGGTTCCAAGTTTTAACAAGCTTTTACGAACTGGACATGACATGAAAAGCTGCTCTTTGTATCCGATAGTTATCAGATTTTCTCTAGTGCTTCTAACACAATATTTTCAATTTCCTTTTTAGTTCAGATGTTGTGCTTGGAATTGAGAAAAAAATACTCCTTCACAATAGCCCAATCCATATCTTTGATTGGGTGGAGGGAAAAACGTGTATTGAATCTCAGGGTCATACTCAACATCTGTTGTTGTTCTGAACTAGTTGTTTTTTTCTCCTGTCGCTCGATTCCTGGTTTATGGAGTAATCGATATAAAACTCGATGAAGGGTTGCGGCTTGAGAGCATATGTTGACTCAACAAGATGGACGGTAGGTGTACACAATGGTTGTGTTTGACATCGAGATTTCAGATTTACTTCGCATCCTTATTTCCCCTAAAATTTTATCCTATTGTTCTGGGATTTGTGTGTTGTATGGGAAAACACGGGAATGCTTCAAAGGACACTCGAAATCTGGCATTGTTTTCCTTTCACTAGCTAACTACCTACTTTTCCATCTCCACACTTTCGTCAAGTGGAATTTCGTCAAGCATTCCCTGGAATGAAGGAAGTGGATTAGTGAAAATAATTGTGGATATTAAAATCCCTTTAAATAATATTCTCTAGTTGAACATAGCAACTTGCCGGAGGTTCTAATCACACTTTCGAGCATGCGAGTAGGTTATTAACTGTCGGTTAAAAGTAATACTTTGGTGGAGAAGGGGAGAAACGAGAAGTGTGGTTTAGTTTAAAGCAGATCTTGATTCCAGAGATGGAGAATGTAATGACTATTTTCTTCCAGCTATAGTGATGCTTCCGTTAGCCGCATTTTGAGCTGCATGCATAATTTTTACAATCAAATCCTAGTTCCGTCACTCATGGAAATTTGCTCTATAAAATTTAAAATGATAGGCTGGTCTATTACCCGTAGGGATTAATTTTGAAATTGAACATGTGGAATGTATAAATTTTTATTGTGCAATAACATTTTCCCTCGACAATATCCATACCTATGTATGGTTTTAAGTGTGAAATGAAAAACCATCATGCAATGGAGCAGTTAAACTTGGTGGAAGTTTAGGTTTTGGAAAGGAATATTACCACAGTTGTGATTCTTCCACTTTCCAGATGTTCTATTCGAAATGTCAATATGTATGCTGTGTTTTGTAGAGTAATGCTTTCTTCTTCAAAGCCAAAGCCAAAGAAGCTCAACTTTCTTAGAAAGAAAATTTATTTGCTGAGCTACACAAAAAAATACTTTCGCAGTAAGTATTACAGTTGATTGAACAGTTGTTAAAACAGCCGGTGCACTCGACAAACAAACCATATTATTTCTTGCAGGAAAAGTACATTTCTTTATTTGAGAACTGGAAAGGAACGGATTTTTCTCTGTTTTTGCTGCTTTCTCATGTTTCATAATTTGGAAATATTGATTAGCGCAACCTCTTCCCCTCCGTGTGTGTATTATGAAATGGGCTGTACTTCGACAACTTTACTGTACAGTGACAGTCTTCTACTGTGATTAGGCTTATGCCAACTTTTGATGTGAGGGAAAGCCACTATTCCGTATTTTTTATTTCTTTGAACGTAACACAAAATAATCCAAAGTTTATAGGTACATGGAAATGCTAATGAATACTGGCGACTGTACACCATCTCAAATGATTTACGTATGAAATATGAACTCCAACTCCGACAAACTGGTAATATGATATGAGATAGCGACAATATGACGACGCATACAAATGCTTTCCTTTAAGTTCTGCAAGCAAGGATATCAAGTTACCGCGAGGTAACTTCCTTTCTACGGCCACTATGCTTTCCTGTGTGCTGAGCAGATTGAATCAATTTTTAGTTGTCGCATTAGCAAAATCCGCTTGAGGAGACACACGACCTGACTGATTGTGTTTGTTGCTCGATGGTAAAAGTGATTTTTGGTGTTGAAGGTATAAAACTATACAATAAGGAAAATTGTCGGTCTGCTTTCCCCCTTCCCGTTAAAACTCTCATCAATTCGATCTACATTTTAATGGAATACTTAAACAAGAAGCTAAATGCAAAGAGTGAGTAGTCTAATCGTAAGTGTTATGCGGTGTACCATTGCCACCGGGCTGTTTTCTCTTTCCAACTAGGAAAAGTAAAGATTGGAAGAGAGCACATGCAGTCTCGCCTGCAACAACTAGTGCAAATTTATAGGGGACCATATGCATGCTAAACAAATATTATTAAGAATGTAGATATCGTTCTCTCTCACACTTTAGGGCCATATCCCATGCAGTCTCACAATCACTATTATTTTCGCAGGATCCAGACTAGTCCAGAAGGACACCGCACAAGAATGCAATAGTGGTAATTACTTCTTATCAAGGCAATCTAAACATTTCCACAAGAGACTGAAAAGTAACAAGTTGTGCTTTGAGACGGACCTCGCTCAAAATGAAAATTTGCTTTTTGAGTGGGTTAATTGTGCTGTTGTTATGCATAACTTTTCCCAAGCGCAGCTTGGGACTTTGTTGCAGTTTTCTCGATTTGAAATGCATATATATAAATATAAATATAAACATAAATACAAATGAAGGTAAGAATATATATGGTGGAAGTAATGTTGACGCAGCGTGAGAGGGAAAAAGCATGTAGTAGTAAAGTTAGCAAGATTACATTACTCATCTGTTGTTTTCAAGACAGGTAGCATTATTTCTCACTAACAAACTGCTCACTTCCCCTTGAAAGCATGAGAAAGGCAGACAGAGACGAGTCTACTGCGCGTTCTCCTGGTATGCATTAATGCATAACGTAATTTATATACATAAACTTAAAGATTGCACACGGATACTTAAACACGTATTTCTCATATATTTATATATATCACATTCCTCTAAAGAGGGGCACCGAGTGACTTTTTTGTGTTGCTTCTTTCTGTTGTTGTCTGGATTCGAAATTCTAATTCGCTAGATAGGGAAATGGCTCGAGGTCTTTCGAGAAAAAGGGAAAGGAGAGAGAGCGAGAGGGAATGAGAAAGGAGGATTTTGAGAAGAGAAGAAGAGAAAGGAGCAGAGACAAGGCGTAAGAATAGCAGGCTCGTTTTTGAGCTCCGTCTTGCCAGATATGGCTTTTGCTTACAAGGAGTTATATCCTGGAGCGATATACATCTCCCTTTATTTTGCTTTTCTTTTAAATCTATCCTCTTGTCTTTTCTTTTCTTCTTCTCCTCTCGCACCAGTTCATTCCCTTTGCTACTTGTCCTCTCACTCGGCTGTTCTTTTCCTCCGTTTAAAATGCACGGCAAGTTTGTGTACAATGCATGTAGACCCGTGTTCTTCAGTGTTTTACAAAATTCTTTGGTGTGTAGTGCACACACACACACCAGCCCAAGTACCTACTTCATATTTTCCCATACAAGAGGACCGAAAGGAATTCATATATTCAGAGATGCATTAAATTTGTCTGACCTTTTTCGCTGGCTTCCCATGCATTCCTACTCCTTGCGCTTCCTACCTCACGGAAAACGTTTCCCACTTTCTGTCCCGAATTAGACTGCCATACTAAGGTTTATCATTTCCCATGACACATTATATTCGAATAGCACGCGATTCCGTTCGTGTTTATTATTTCCCATAGAGCACACGCAACAATTTATCCTAGATGATATACTTTATTCATGTCAGCAGGTACTCGTGACAGCGTCTTTCTGGTACTCCCTTTGCAATTCTATTTCGTGATTGAACTTTTAAACAACACCGCTAACAATGCACTCCAAGGCATCTTCCAAATTAAGAATAAGCGTAAAAATCCTGTCCCTTGAGGAATTATAATGTTACTCTATATTAAATATATATTCAGCTTTTTTCCTCTAATTTACATATCTTTACTTTGAATAAACTTTATGCAATTCATGCAAATTGAGAGTGGTGTTTAATGGGCGGAATGTGGGTTGATATGTGCTCTTAATGCAAAAAAAAATTGTCATAAAATTCCCCTTCATTATTACAGTTAGAGCGTAACTCATAACGGAAGTTTCTCTTAAATATAGGTTAGCTGTAAGAGTTGTGAAAGGGCTTTGAGAGGTTGAATAGTATAGAGTGAAAGTTCTTTGTTTAATAAAACCCTGTTCATCTCATACCATCTTAATGGTGAAGCTTACTAAATATTTCACATGTACTTGCTAAGCATACACACGAAATTGATTACTAGTCGTGTAAATTTTGTCCACAGGATTGCAAGTGTGCTAACATGTTTCCATGTGGAATGCTTGAAAGTTTAAATGTATGCAGGGCAAAAGACGCTTATTCTTCTTGTTTATTCACGCTGAGCAGCATTTCCCTCCTTTCCTTCTAGATAACATCAGTATTTCCTTTGGTTAGTTAGTAGAAAGCATGTTGCCCTAAAAGGCAGTGACATGAGGGGAGAGAACGTCAAAGATGAAACGTAAAAACAAGAGGGAGGAGAGAAACCTTGTTATGAAAATTTAGACATTTCATTCCAACTGACTGGCAAGAGAGCAACCAAGGTAGAAAGTTATCATCATGCAAGTACAAGAGTAAATTGGGGAAAGGGAAAGTAAAAGTAAAAGTAGAGGTGTTACTACTACTACTACTACTACTACGCCAAGTTTGTAGCTTGCTTGAAGGGCAAACACCACGCTTTCTCTCTCGATCTATGCTTCGTTGCTCTTAACGAGAGAGATGTGAGGAGTACATTAGTTGAAGTAAAATGGAGTACCATGTGGTTACTCTTTCAGGCCATTCTCAAAGACAAGTTCGTTTTGCTCTCTGGGCATGAAATCAACGACATTAGGATATATTATGTACAATATGGTGGGGTGGAAAATGGAGAAGAGTAAGAGTGAGAGAGAACAAGCAATTTAGAGAAACAGCTAATTGCTACCAATTTTCAACTAAATTTACAATGAAGATGGTTCACACTGATAAATGAATTCTGTCCTTGGATTTCGAAAGTTATAGAAGGCGCTATGCTTGATATATTTATGTGTACAGTTTATATAAAAATATATATGTGTGGGTTTGGTCCAACGTGGATGGAGAATCATTTAAAAGCCGAGTTCAAGGAAGGGGAAGAAAATGCTTGAAGCAGTGGTAGCTGCGTGAAAACGGCTTGGTGCTATTTTGTGTTCTCATAAGGCTTATCGGTTGAAAGCACTAGAGAGAGTGTTTATACATTTGACAAAAGAAACTTACACAAGTTGATATTTATGAATACACAAACAAGTTTCCTCGGTGGAATCTAAACTTGGCTCTTGAAAACAGTGTGTCTGTGTGAGCTTAGCAGAGTGGATGGGTGTTATAGTCTAGCAAATTATTATAAAGCTTTTAGCAACATTGGACCTTGCTTAGCACTTTCGTCTTTGAAGAGAGACTTCTTCCCTTCTTTGTTTTACTCAATGAGGGAGGATCGGAGTATAATAGGGAAATTGAAATTAAGCATGAAGCAAATGCGAAACATAGTTATGATGGCTAACTTTTCAAAAAGACACATACTCGCAACTCTTCTTCCTTCCTTCCTTCACGCTAGTCTTGTAGTAGTAAGTTACGTGCCGAAGGTATTTTTTGGAAATAATTTGATAGTCCCTGGAGAGATACTTTGCATGCTTATTCGCTAATGCTCTACAGGCACAATTTAAGCGCAAGTTTTTTTCGTGCCTGAAAGCTATCCACTAAAAATGTCGCCACTCTACTTGTCTATATGGTAGGTACTATGTTTCCACACCACATGAAAGATATTCTACTGATTCAAGTTTTAGTTGAGGCGCTACCTAAAACTTTTATCTCGTTAAGAGCGTAGTTTCCTCTTTCACCTACGTAGCTTGCTATTTATATCGAGGGATAGTTATTCGCAAAACTAAAGAATAGGGACTTTAGCAAAGACTAAAATCCTTCTTTTTTCCGGTACGCCGGATACTTTTCCTGAGGTTGCTCTACTTTCAAGTGGAAGTAGTCAACGTCAACCTATGTATTATCCAAAAGTTGGATATTCCAACAAGTTATATTTAAAACCTGGGGCGTCTTATATACCACTATTCTTCTCTGTTTTGCGTAATTGGTAGTCATACTAATGAGGATTCGCTTCTAAGGATAGCCTCAAGGTACAATATTATGTATTTTGTAGTTTAATCATAAAACCATATTTCTCAGAAAGGGATTCATTTTTCAGGAATCAGAATAGAAATTTCCGCTGCCGAACAGTTTACATTTCAGTTATCTCCTCAGGCGTAATATATTTGCATTGCCTTTGTAAATATTCTTCTCTGAACGGTAAATATCACTTACAATAATGACACCGCTGTCAGCCCAAGGGGCAATATGTCATTATAAAATTATTTGTGAACAGAGATAACAAAACCTTGATAATTATAGGAAACCGTAGCTGGAATTTATATAACGGCGTAGGTTAGGTACAGGCATGCCATTATGTTGAGGAAACAAAAGCCTTTTCATTTTCATTCCATCATTAAAAAGATTTCCCGTCTCGTCCATCCCGTGGTGGACTCCTTTACACTCCTACTCCCAATCCTGTGTTTTGTTTGTACATTGTTTTTTGAAAGGTAATGTATTTTCATGCTTATCACAACACAATACCTTCATCTAGCAAAATCACCTCTAAAACCTGATATGACCTTGTACAACCGTGGGTTTTGAGAAGCAAGCAAGGATTTTCATTTTGAGACGATGAACGAAAGGATTTCTCCGTACTTATTCGATCTTGATCACGAACTGCAGACAGAAGCCTCTTTATCTTTGTTAATTAGTCTCCTTTTGAGTGTTAAGTAAGTAGAAGCGCATGTTTATTAATATTGTGTGTCTCTCTCTCTCTTTGGCTGTGTTAATTTGAAAGGTTGTTGTCAACATCAGCTTGAAGATAGAACATTAAAATCCCCTTTGAAGGTATCGAAGATCCTTCCACTTGAAAATTAAATTCGAGCATAGGTGTCCTTTCTAAGGGGGAGTGCTTTTTGTTAGTGTCACGTTTTATGACATGAGAGTTTAATGTCTTGACACCAAAAAAACGTGAAAGAAATAAACATTTTTATACATGCTTGGAAGGATTTTCGTCGAGACTTGAGGGAATATATAGTCAGTGTGGATTTTAAATCCTCAAACAAAGTCTACCTTGAAGAAATGGATTGCGTTGTTGCTTCTAATGCGTCTTTTTTCATTGTCAGTTGCATAAAACTGTCGGATATTTGAGATCTTGTGTAAGTCTCTTTTGTGACATCTTTCTCTGGTATTTCTCTCTCCAGAGACGAGATACTCGAAATAGACAGCATCGTCCTTCCCCATTTACAAATGTCAATAGTGTGTCGATCGTGAAATGATGCATATATACGAGGACATAAACACTTTAGGAGTTTTTTTTCTCCGGTAGAGAGAAAATCCCATATCGTATCTTGAATCCGTTTCACATGGGGACATACGGTTTCTTAGAATTTCCAATTTGCTAATTGCATCCCTTCTCCACACTGTCTCGTTCCATATTTTAAATTCACGACACTCACTGACTCTTTATTGGCATTCATTAGATTGCATAGTTGTTTGGCCGTGACACGTAAGTGGTTGCTGAAAATTTATGAACCCACCAGTTCCTTTCACCAGTTTTTCAGGTCCAGAGTTGAATGCGTGTTCCAGTGAAGGAGCAAAACATAGCTGTGGATACAAACTTTGTCGTGGTTTGCTAGCAAACCCTAATGTATTCAAGTAGGTCAGCTTCCAAGTCAGATAGTCATATTATTTCTTGGAAGAAGAGAGCCGACAACTTTAATGATTTATCCTAACCGATATACTTATACTTATTCTTTCGTTTTTTGTTCACTCTATTCACAGAATTTTACTTTTACCCTTCGCATAAGTGAGTTCGATAAAGAATGACCTTTTTTGTAACGAGGATATTTACAAGTGGCAAACGTTATGATAAATACCATCCAAATTCCCTTGTTCCCCTTTCCCCCTAAAGATTGTGAACAATTCAAAGAAAATAAAATCACAATTGTTATAACATTCATTGTTACACCATCAGATTCTGAGTTTTCTATCACTTTCTTCTTTCTTCTCTTCTATCAGGGCAAAGGGGATAGGATAGAAAGTAGCACGTTATGATAATAATATTACCCCATATCATTATTCTCATTTTTTTCCTCTTTTCCTTCACAGGTCTAAACCGAAGAACGTAGAGAGAAAAAGTTGTCACACAAGGAGAAACAGCACACGGCCTAGTTGTGCTGTTTAAGAGAGGAGTGCGGTGTGATGTCGCTGTGGCAGAAAAAGCTCATGGCGATTCTCTCTGTTCCAGTGACGGCACCCATCATTCTCGTCGTTGCCCTTATTCTTTCTAATGCTGTCTCACTTCAGTAAGTTCTTTTTCCCTATTCGCTTATTCCCCTCAAGCCCTCGTGCTGGTTATGTGTGTGTGTGTTTTCTTCTTCATCTGCCTTTTCATTCCCATGCAAAATTCATGAGAAAATCATTTTTACAGTTTTATTCTTGGAAGAGAAAATGCTCACCCCATATTTCTATCTATCTCTATGTCTTTAGAATAGGGATAGAAATCTCGACTTTAGTGCCAGTTCATCTGTGCCCTATAAATAAATGCATGAACAAGTTTTATTTATAATCCTTGACTAACTCTGCGAATAAATGCAGAGAACATTAAATTCCCACTTTTTTCATTTCTCTCATCTGCTATAGACAATAAATGTTTACATGTTGCTAAGAAAAATTTGCAATTTCGCTAACAGCTAAAAAAAAGTATGCTTCAACACGCCTAGGATAATATCTTTTTTTTCTTACTCTAAAAATAAACAAAAACTAATCGCATACTTGTATTTTTCACCATGAATTACTCCCCGAACAATATCTAGTGGAGCGCCGCCGGGTCCCAATACCAACTACCGTCAGATAGAGAAGCAAATTTTGGATAAAATTTTAAGTGAGGGCTATGACAACAAGATTCGTCCCTCTGGTGCCAATGGAACAGGTGAACTTGATAGTTTTTTTATTCTTGTTTTTTTCTTCCATATAAATATGTTTCTAATCATAAAATAAATTCACAATCTTGCCATTAAATAAACAACAAATAAATATATATGAGGATTTATATTATTCCCAAACTTGAGAATGAAATTAATTTACTTGCCTTTGATAAAAAAAACAGTAGGATTGTGAAGGTGACCCTTTACAAAAAAAGTAATAATAAAATTTCCTCTGTGCAGCTTTATGCAAACATGAAAAATATAAAAATTATACCTCATGGGGCTTGAGCTAGTCTGAGATTTCAAAGTGTGTTTTATTTGTCCTTGTCTCTATTTACAATTTATATTCGGAACACTTTGCCTCCCCTCTGATGACATAATTTTTATAAGATGAAATATTCCGCTCATGGAGCACATCATGAGTAGAGCCCGTTTGAAATTTTCAATTTATTGTTGAATTCTTTCCTTCGACCAATGAAAACACGCTCTATTCTCTTTGAGAAGGCGACAACGAGCAAAAAATATTATGTAGATTGTAAAATGTGCAAACAAAGGTCTATGAGCATGAAGATGTTCCCAAGAATGAGATGACTTGGTGCATACATTATTTGTAAATTTGCTAGAGCTCCCCAATGCTCAGAGTATGTAAATTGTGAATGTATTAGAACTCTACAAAGCTTTCTCTCAGTGATAAAGAAATGAGAAATGGGGAAAGATAAATGAATAAAGTTCACCTTTGACTTTATCATCGTCCGCTTTTCTTGTGATTGATGAAAAGGATCCTCTAAACTATACATAGTTTTCATCTCCTAGTTCTTGACAAACTTGTTGGGCCGTTTTAGCCGCAAATTCCTTTTTTTCGTGCTCAAAAATATTCTCAAGTTTTTCCTTCAGAAAGTAGTACAGGATTAGTATATAGAAGACAAGGTTATATATATATGTATATTATTAAGTAAGATTATGAGTTTGAAAATAGAGGATTGTACGCAGCAGCATCCTCTATTCCTAATATTTTTGGAGCTCTGTCTGTACTATTAAGGGATGTAAAATAAGACAAAAAAAGTTTTCGGTCCTTTTCTTCACACGACAATTTCCCTTTGATTCTCAAGTGAAATTCAGGCTAGAGCATTTTTTTCTCAACTAATTAGTTACAAATTCTAGTAGAAAAAGTAAACCGTTCGTCGAATCCACTTCTTTCTTGTTTATTTTATAAACCTAATCCAGGAACTCTATTTTCTTAAAGAACTGCCCAGAACGGGGTAAATTAAGGTACTAATTTTGAGTAAAAATCCGTGCTCATTTTCCTCTCTTCTCTCAAAACCATAGATAAATATTAGACTGTGCATCTCACACCTGATTTCACTTCGGAAAAGGGATAATCCCTACAAAATAGCTTTCTCTCTACTTTCCGTTCAATATCCATCCGAGAAATGTTCAAGTCTTGACTTGGTTTGGCAATTAACCGGAATATAGTTGATAGTTCCCTATAGCTTCCCCATCATCGCATATTGTGTATCCTGGCATGATGTCCATATTATTACAGATTTCTAATAAAACACAGCACTGTGAAAGCTAGTGGGAGAGCAAATAAAGGAGAGTATAAGGAGTACGAGTTCGACCTTGTTTACTTGTTCTCTCTTCTAATTTTCAATCCTTTCCTCAATTGTTTGTGTTTAGAAGAGCGACTCATAGGGCTTCTACGTATGAGATGTGCACACTTTAAAACTATAAAAGTAGGGAAGATCTCTCTTTTCGCAAAAAGACATTCCTACTTTATACCTTGTAAGAGAGCTTAGAAAAGAGAGTGAGGATGTGGAGCCATGCAAGGAGGGATAAAGTGTGGAAAAGGGTAAAGGGGCCAAAAAGGGGAATGTTTGTCAAAAGTTGTTCATCGTTCGTTCTTGAGTTTCACGGAAAGTAATAACTAGCAGTGGTACATTTATATAGATCTGACCACATGCACACACAGAGTCATCGAAGTGGAAACAAGTTGGTGTGGAGCTTAAGTGAAAACTCTTTTCCTTATATATTTAGACACACCTATATACATACGTCTACAACGTACTGAGTGAGCTGAGCAATTATCAACAAACGAAAGCAATAACACATCACAGATACATAATCTTGTAGTACCATAGCTTGTACTATTTTTTAGGGGTAGATCCCTTTCAAAGGGAAATAATGAAGGTTCCGTTCGTGCAACGTGAATTTTCTTTTAGCAAAACGAAAAGTGGAGATGTTAGTGAAGGTTGAAATTCTTTATTCCTGTCATCCCTTCGAATGCACTCATACAAAGTTTCACACAAACATCAATAGCGAGACTGGATGCGGTGTGACTCGTAAAAAACCGGTCAGTGCTACAACTATGAAAAAACAGCTTTCACTCGAAAACAGAATGTTGGAGGATGGCTCACTACTACAAACAAATTTCATATTCTGAGCATGAAATCCTTCTGTCAGGTCCTTCTTTGTGCATCAACGGATGGGAGTAGGGAAGATGTGTAACGAATCAAGAGAGTCGAGGAGAAATGTGTATGATAGGCATTTTCCTCTCTCTCTTGCTAATATTAGATGGGTTTGTGTGTGATGTGAGATGCATAGGGAGCTTTTAGCTTGGGCATACTTCCATATACCCAATTTCATTTATATAATTTTGAGCAAAGTTTAGCAGCTCGTATAAAGTAATCCATATGTTAGACACGTTATATGAAGGGAAAAAGTTGTAAATGCATTATTAGACAAGTTATTTCTATCATGCTAGCGCCCTTAAGTAAGTATAAAAGCAAGTAACGATTGCGTGCCAACCTGATACTTTGTTGATCTGCTCAATCCGATGACCAGTTGGTGGAAGGAGAAACGCAGAGAAAAGTACTACAATCAGAGATTTTTTTCTTCATCTAGTTTCCTCCAAAGAAGTACATACTATATAGCAAGTACTCGTCTTACTACCTGTCTTTTTCTACTTGTAGTTTAACCAGGAACAGATTTACTTTTTTTCCTTCTCTCATTTCCCCATAAATGTCGGGCAGAGAGGGTTGAGCTATATTTACAACTCTATTTTTGTCTAGCCATCGGCTTATAAGTTATACCTATACATGTCAGTGCATACCAAATTGGTAAAGCTAACAAAAAGGCAGAAAGAGACTTTTTCGTGGTAGAGGAACAATATACATTATGGTATTACTGGTCATAGTAAACCTGATCTGAAAGGAGGAAAGTGTTATGTTTCAGTGCATTAGCAAGTTCTACGAAGAAGGAATGGCGTATGAGCATCATCTCTCCGCCAACAAACAATCAACCGATTTTACAATGGAATCGGAAGGATTGCGTAGGAAGAAGAAAGATTTTGTGCTTGAACTGGTTTGAAGAAATGAGAACCTAGTATTCACTCAAGCTTTTCAACTTTTTCCCTTAGTCGTCATTTTACTTTTCACTGATAATTTTTCTCTTCACATCTTCAAAATCTCACTTGTTCCCACTGGAAAATTCGATATGATTTGATGTCATGTCGAACAATTGAGCAAAAGTTTGAGATTGAGAATTCCATATGCTTTTTCGTTTCATTGATTTTAATCTGATGGGTGGCACATGAAAGAGGGGGTGAGTAGGCTAGACACTTTTTTCGCCTGTATCGCTAGACATGCTAATAGAATGAGCTAATTTCTAGAGAGGTGATAACCCAGGATGGTGACAATTTTTGCAGGATGTCGCAGTGCAGATAGTGCCACTATCGCACAACTTTATGTCCCTACTTTTCTCATACTTTTCCTTTTTCCTCTTTCATTTTAGAGTGGTATGCATTTGGCAGTTGGAAAATAGGAGTTAAAAACTTGTTCGGGAATTCAAAACGATGAAGCATTTTCCCCATGCAAACTTTTTTTGATAGTAGAATACTTATCACATGAAATCTGGCTGGGTGCTGGTTGTTCATTAGAAAATCTTGATAGGAGGAGGCGAAACATGCTTAGCAGGTCATTAGGTGGGATGGCTTTTGCATACTTTTCTGTTTTGTAAATACTTTTCATCTGGCAGTCCGAAAATAAAGTGTATAACAGCACCAAATTCCCCAAAAAAGGATTACCTCCAAGTCAAAGTGAAACTCGGCTGTTGTATATAATGTTTAGCTGGGAATATTGAAAAATGGATTATTACATCAACTATATCTACACATATATATGTATGCACTTTAGGAACGAAAAAACTATTACACATGCCTACTCTCAGCAACAAAACAAAAGTTGACCACATGTAACATGTGTCGTGAATATTTTCGAATTTAACTATGAGGGAAATATAATATGCTGAATATATCATCATCATGTTCATTCCATAGTAAACGATGACTGATCATTTTGTTCATTCCATCAGACATGTGCTATGCTGAGAACAACTCACTAAAGCAGCTCTCACTGATTAAATGTCAAATAGTGAAGGGAGTTTCATTTTTGATTTGAAATGTCTACATACATTTTCCACTTCCCTTGGGAATAATTCATAAAGGAAAAATGTATAAAAATAGAGAAGACCAAAAACCTCTGAGGAAATGTTACTCAGCGTCGGGAAGCTCTAAATCCTCGTAGACTTTCACTACAACAACAATATCCACTTCAGACCCACATACATAATACATTATTCTCAGTCTCTGGGTGGATATCAGAAAGAATAATAATAAAAGATTTCATTTCATAACGTTAGAAAGCGCACCGGCACACCGTTGCCCAATAACTTTTCATACAAGAACTTTGTTCCCCTTACCACTGCCCTTCCATTTTTCTCTAATCTAATGCTACAGTTTATTTGTTCAGACACAAGGAGATGATCTATCATATCATCTTCAACTTTGTACAAATAATGGTTAGTGCATGTATATCATCGGAGACGATGAACTATCTCGCGGAGAGAAGAAAAAAAGGGAAAGGAAAGTTTCCACTCTTGCATACATGTGGAATTCCGTGAGTTGTGGAGTTTCTGGGTCTCTCTTTGAGTAAGTTGTTACTTTCGCTTCAGCAAATTATATACCATCAAGGAAGGAAATCCAGAACAACGAGTAACGACATCTCGGCCAATATTATGATGTAACGCATTTCATGTAACATGCTATATCTCTCATTGTCCACTTTGTTCCATGATCAAGATACACGTGCACACCACTCTCGTATGACAATTGCCTAAAGTGAAAGTAGAGAGAGTATAATATTGAGCTTATTCTATCATAAATATAAAACAGGAATAATAAAATGTTCACTTGATTGAAGAACAAAAGAGACAAAGTTGGATGACGAACGGTTTTCTTGATAACTAAGCAAAACTCTGAAAAGTTTATCATGCCACATTACCAATTTTCTCATAAGGTAGTCTTCAAAGAAATGAATGCATCAGTAAAACCCTTTCTCTCTCTCTGGTTTGCAACCCTTTTTCCAAATAAATCGGAAATTGTGAGGAGAGCTACATTTATTTTCCTCTGGAGTGTTTTGATCAATCCCCTTGGTATGTACCTATGTATTATTCATTAAAGTCCAACTATACACTACCATGGTTGGTGTGCATGGTTGACTTTCTCTTTGATCGAGGTCACAGAGACAAAAAACGATTTTGGACACGAAAAAACAATTTTATATAGTAATTATGGGAATTTAATGATCTTTATAAAAAAACCAATCAAGAAAGTATAGGGTTGAAAGTGTAACCGAGATTAAAATGGTGAACATATCTAGAGTATAAAAGAGTGTATCCCATAAGACACATATTCCCGGATTTTCATGTGAAAAAAGTGAACTGATGAAACTATGTCGGATTTCTCTGAGCAGGCCCAACAATCGTTAGTGTCAACTTGTATGTGAGGAGCATAGCAACTATTGATGACGTGAAAATGGTAAGTGGGTCATTGAAAAACCCCACCGAACCATAAAAAGTTCCTATTCTTCTGCTAATACCAACCTAGAGAATGTAAATAACTACTACTACCGCTACTACTACTTCAATCTCTCCAGTTTAGAGAAATCTAGAAGTAATTTGCATCCTCCCTTTTTTTAATTATTGGTTCCAAACAACGATAATGTATGTTTTTTTCTTTTCTTAGTTGACAGCAATCCAAGAGAAATTATTTTTTTATATACATGTTTATTTCTGCTCATGTCATAGACTCAGCGTCGAAACCAGATATATCTGATCGTAGTTGTTCTGGTGCAGTTTCCGTTGATTGGAAAGTTGAAGGCTATCTTGTCTGCATTTCGTGTAATTTGTTTGTGTTAGTTTGGAGTTCATTGATTTGTTGAACTTCCGTTCAAGCATTTTAGCCCTCTTAACAAAAGTCTCTATTTCTAGTTCTTGTTTACTTTATTTCTTTATTTAGCCCGATACCATTTCGTTCGTACATTGTCAGTGAATGGCTGATGTGGAAATAGAATGCGTAGAATGTACATATTGTACATGTACAGATTTGAAGTAGTGCATTGTCTTGTAAGTAGAGTACACGTCGTCCACATCTCACATGACGAAAAAATGCTTCGAAACCTTGCATCACCGGATGGGCCTTCAATATTTGATAACATAGTTTTTATTAGAGAATATATATATATGTATAATATATAGTTTACAATGTTTAGAATTGGTAGGGAACTCTAGAAATGATTTTTAGCTAGGCAAGGAACTCATATATATACTATGTTAAATTATAAATACTACTAACCAGTTAACCAACTAAAGCAAGCAATCATACTGATGGTAATTCAGGCTGGTTACACTCTACCTGTAAAGAAATATTTATGTAAACTGTCATAAAAACTCCAGGATTACATTTAAAAAAGATGTTTACGATTTTGTATATTTACCGTTTATTTCCATTATGACCATTTGTAACACTGCGACTGCTACTTAATAGAGTTGTTGTTTGAGTTTACTATTTATTTAGATTATCCCTGTTAACGTGATATTAGTAAATTGGCTAGTTTTTTGGCGCAATATTAGTGATGAATATTATGACAAAGTGAATGACTTTTTTATGGTGTTCGTTGTTGATGATGAATATCTATTCTGTATAGTAATTCATTCTAATGGCAGCAATTTCGTTTTCTCCATTGAACGCGTTGTTAGTTACTGTTATTTACTATTAAATATTTATGCTTGCTTCTCGTGAACGTTCAATTTAAACTAGTTTCTTTTGTTATAAATATATATATATATATAGATAAGTATACTTACTAACTTGAAATTTTTACATTCAGCCAGTTTCAAATGTTTCCTTACTGAATAGGGAAATTATGTCAATTGTAAATTTTGGCCTTGGTTTAGTTCCGCCTCTCCATCTTTTTGTTACGGTTTTATCCAATTTTCCAAGAGAAACAATATTTTCACACCTTCCTCTGCCAGAGTTGACTAATTTGTAATTTTAAGAAATTTCTCGATGAGCAGCCACCAGCTCAAAAAGTTAACGTTCCTACTAATCCACGTTGTTCAAAAACTTCCATTAAAACCAACGTATTCGCATAATTTTATAAATTATGTTACACATTTTTACATATCACCCAATCCAGACGACAGTTCATCATATTTACACTTGCGGACTTATACTATCTAATTACATTAATAAATATATATTGATAAAGTAATTTTAGAGTAAAATGAGAATAACATCCGTGCAGCGTTATTAAAGTAGATCCCAAGCTTAGCAATTCTGATGAAAAATAAAAATAAATTTATTTTTCCGTTAACAACCCCACCACTATGTACACAGTTAAAAGTAAATCGCAACAATATTTCTCCCTCCTTGACAAAGGCAGTGTATTCAATATCTGCTAACCCGTATCATCTATATACTAACAAAACTTTTATTTCTTCCGCAGTAGAGCTCCAACTGCTTAAGCAGTATTTCTAAACAAGTACCCCTTGATTAATTACAAGTAATAATAGTACGACTCGTACAAGCTTTGAGAATTACTGATCCAAAACAATTATTTGCTAGTAAAATGTAGTACTGAAGCTTACATAGTTGAGAATACCTCATTTCGCTTCAGTAACAGCAGCGACTTGGCGAATTCATGTTTTAACTATTGATCCAATGAGCAGTACTCTGTAATCCTTTGAGATGAAAATAAGAAGGAAAGTAAATTGAAAAACAAAAGTCTCCAACTTCTGGTATAAACCCAGTACGGTAAGTTACTTATCAGAGACAGAATTTCCAATTACAGAAAATAAAGATACGGGGAACACTGGTGGAAATCAGTCACCTCTTCAGGTTTGACTTTGCTGCGGCAACACAAAAGTTACACATTTATATATAATCAACATAATAGCTAGCAAACGTTAAGCTACAATGCTTAAGAAGATGAGCATATATAGAAAATGTGAAGTTCGGAGAAACTATAGAGAAGTTTGCAATTGAATTGTATTTTTTTGTGTCTTTACACATATATTGGACAATGAATTTTGGCCACACAGGACCAACGGAAGTAAGCGTGAATTTGTACTTACGGTCCATCAGCAAGATAGATGATTATGAAATGGTAAGTATGTTGGTATTCGACTATTAAACCTAACAACGATAGTGTAAACTTTTTAAAGTACAAAAAATAGGGACTGGATCACATATTTTATAGGTATATATATTACAAAAGGAAGAGTAAAAGTTTCTTGTATAAAAAGAAAGGTACAAAAATGCATAGTTTGATGTTTTACTTCTCAATTTTCAAAATGGATTGATACAACAAAGTCGGAGCTAAATTTCCTTTTGGAATAATTGTATACAATTGTATACTTTTTTATATAAAAAAATACTTGAGAGATGGAAAGAGTTTGAGAAACAGCTTTTTAATATGCATTTGCAACTGCATTATGAAAATGAGCACAAGGCTCAGGATATAATGTAAACTTGATTTTGCTAGAATCCTCTTTGGAAAAGAAAGGAAGTAACTTCTTTCAGAAAGGGACCTTCTTTCATCATCTATAAATATTGACCTCATTTCTGGAAGCGATTGTTCTCACGTTGGATAAACGTTTATGAGTAGTAAAAGCGGAAATAGCGTACACATATTTAAACGAGTAAACGATATAGTAATATGAGTTATACATTATAAACCGGAAGGTTGAACAGCAGGATATTAGTCCTTGTGAAATTGAAGAGAGTAAGCCCGTAGGTAATCCTTTATTTTCTCAAGTCGTGTACATTAGGAAATTGATCGTCTTTTCCGTTTTTGTCGAAAACACTGATATTTTTGAGAGTGTGAGTGCATGAAGGTTCTTTTTTCTACTTCCTCCTTTTCCCTTTCAGCAAGTCTAGAAGAAGAAGAAAACATGAGGGAAACGGGAAGGTTGCAAGCTTTCCTTCACTTTTACTTACCCAATCACTTTCATCCCTTCGATGTAGTATAGTGGCATGTTTGCAAATATTATGCATACATACAAAGAAAGGGAATATGTAAATGTGGATGTACAAAGTGTAAGCATCTGAGTGAGTGAGTACAACATGTGTAATAAGTGGGGCTCTCAACAACAACAGCCGTCCATGGTACAAGAGATTTGGTACTTGTGTGACTCACTTTCAGCTAACCTTACAGCACATAGATGTATAACGTATAAGTGTAAATTTACGTTCTTCCAGTAGGAGAATTAGTGGCATGGTAAAGCAAGTTTATGAAAACTCTCGAATTCCACTTTCTTTCCCCCAGTGTAGGACACTCCTTCACTCAAGGCATGTAACGTACATGAGTAGAGACAAAGTGGATATATCATCCAAATATAAGAATATAATTGTGAAACTTTTTCCTCGTAAAACCATTCCGGGGTGCTCAAGAAAATTATATTCTCACGGAATGTGTAGACCCACATATTTTTTTAACTCAAACATGTCCATACCTGCTCCGACAAGAAGAATGAGGATGTACGAGAATGACTATTGACTAAGGGGCATGACAAGGATGTCGAAAAACGATATCAAATAACGAAGCCATGTGCAAAAAGAAAAGAAAACTTTGTACATCCATTTTATTATAATAGTCAATATTATTATGCGTGTAAGTTAGAGTTGAACCACGCCACTTATAGTAATAAAAGGAAGTACTAGTTGTTGTAGGTAGATGCTTTTCCCTAAGCTTTTGAAACAGATCCAAGCCTCAAAATCCAAGTGAATTCCAGTTGGGAAAGTAAGCTCTTGGCACGAAGTATCAATCCATTTTGAATATTAATTCTCATAACTCACGTTGACTACTACGTGTGTATGCATATTTCCATTTGTGATCAGGCCATGCATATGTTTACCCATTTATTGTCATCCTTTGTGACTTATCCTTGATGTAATATGTGCGGAAATGTGTGTGCACATCAAATATATATACGACGGAAATGATCTCATCTCTCAAAATTCCTATTTAGCTTATAACTTACTTTTTTATATTTTAATGCACTTTAGCTCACAAGTACGACAAACTTATAGGGGCAATGTGAAGGGATGAGCTTGTTTTGAGGATATCATTCGAATCCAAGAAGAGAAAGGAAAGCTACGTTTTATAACAAGTTTAGGAGTTGCTTTATCAAATAAATAGGATTACATATATAGCACAATGCAATCAACGTTGAATGATAGGGATCGGCGTGGAAAAAATATTGTCATTCCAAAACCATTGTCATTTTTTTCATTTTCACCTTTCTCATGGAGAATGCAGAAATCCTTTGAGTTTAAAAGATCCATGAGAATATTTGAAGTTATTTGTGCGAATGCTTCTTCCATTTTATGAATGGATGTGTAGATCCAGGAATACAAAGGAGCATGAGATATTTCATGAAATATCTCGTATACACTTTTCTACATAACTGTATTACTTCTTTTTCCACTTAGTCTTCTGTTTTATTTTTATTGCTTTGAATTCACTCTTGGAGAAAATTACACGAAACAAGAAAAAAGTAGACATGGTAAATGAGAGGCATTGGTTTGCATGTATGCCTAAACCTGTGCAAATTATATGACCGAATGCATTCCCCCTTTTTAAATCTTTGAGCTTCACCGAAGCAGTCATTTGAGTAAATGCGGCTTTCCCATGCACAATTTATTATTGGAATTGAAACTTCAATGGCAGTTTGTTGCCAACCCCTTAAAATTGATGTGTATTTCATTGCATAACACATTTCTATGCATTTTCTAGACCCCTTTTAAAACTTTTCTTATGCACCTTGCAACCCTATGTCTCTCTTTGTGTGTCTTTGAGATTTTGAGAGTGTGGTTTTTTATAGTTGCTAAAATTTAAACTACTTTTGACTATCGAAAAAAATGCAATTCTGTTAAAAAGAGCTTTTTTATAATAAATGAGATTTTTAAGAATTGACAAGTATGATATTTGTCCCTGAAAGTGCATCTGCATGTCACTTGGTGAGGTTTTTTGATATTTTTTTTAAGTTTTGAAAGTAAATTCCAGTGAAACTCACAGCTTTGTTCCGCATCAAGTAACAGAGTACAAAGTAGTAAGTTATACAGTCAAGTTAGCCAAAGTTTTCAGTTATCTACATGTATAGAAATATAACGTTGTAGGTCTAACTTGAGGGAAAATTTCCAGTGAAAATTCTATACGAGAAAATGAAAACTTTCACATTAAAGCACACTCTATCATCACCACTATATCTGATCATTTCTTCTTCCTTAACTTCTGCTAAAAGCTTTTAATTATTTTTACGGCAGGAGAGGGCTTACTCTTTTATATTACACATTTTATTCCTTTTCCTCTACTTCTTCCAATGCTGCTATTGTTCCAAAACCTGTCTGGTATTGTAAGAGATTTCAATATCAACACTAGACTTTCTTATTTCATCTCTTTTTCGCGAGACTGCTGTCGTACAAAAACCGTGTTTGAGTTTTCAATCAAAAATTATATACTACACTACTCGGCCAAAGTACCTTCTAAACACCTTGTGTTTCATTGTACAAAAGAATTAGTTTTCAGTCCGATGAATTACTAATGAAAACAGCTAGACATTACAATATTCCCAGTATTTCGTCTGGCATCCTTGATCAGTACAGTTTTAGTGTCATAAGTTTAGGCAAGACATTTCATTATTTAGAAATGACAGGTTATTTAAGTCGACATACATGACTATGACATGACGTCCAAAACTATACCAAACAACCCTGACTTGTAGTTAGTTTTCTCAGATGCAATGCGTACTTTTCGCCAAATTACGAAGTGTTGTTGGTTACCGAGAATCTACAAATAATAGAGTGAATCTCAAAACACGATTACATTACATTATTGTACATCCCCATGACTCAAAACTGAATGGAGTCATGTTGACAACGTTACTCATGAAATGATAGACAAATATATTTTTTTCAAAGGATTCCACTTTGAAAGACGTCATGTGAGAAGCTTCACAAATTACTTTTATGGATCTTATTAATTAAGCCTCCTGGAACTTTTGAGTGACTTTCAGGTTTTTTCTTATTACTAGCTATAGTGTAGATATCATCACTTAAATGACCTTTGAAATTAAATTTTCACAAGGCTTGTGCATACTAGACTGAACATACTTTTAAAGCAGAAAGAAATACATGCATAACGAGATTAAATAAGAGTTTGAATTGAATATGTTTAAAAAACCAAAGCCTGTCCTACAAAACAAAGCTATCTATCATTTAATACTTTCAAACACACAGCCAGATCCTTTTTATAATTATTTGTCAATCTAGACGAATACACAACGGATCTGTTCATACACCATAGAGAATTACAACTATGCAATCTTTCCTCATAGTAGACACGATCAAATTATATTCTCATGTTTACAAAGGAACCATTCGATTTCTTCATTCCTTTTTTTTAACTTTTGCGGCAAATTGAGAACAGACAAATACCAGGAAATAAAGACATGCTCAAGCTAACGCATACAAATTAGATTTGAATCAGTCTAAACCTACCCTAGGAAACATGTCAAGATAATTATGTCTCCAATAAATCTCGGAAACTACAACTAAATTCAAGTTTTCTTGTGGGTACGGGAAGGCGGACTCTCATTCCTTTATAACTTCGAGCCGCCAATCCCGCTTTGGTAAACAAACTTGGAAAAAAATCCCCATAATCTAATCTCAAATTCGTAAATACAAAACATACACATCCTTTACAACATGCAGAGAAGGAGCTGGAAAAAATGGAGTTAATACTGCGGCCGAGAGATTCTACCTCCGAAACAAAATTCTGCCACCAGCAGCGTTGACATGTTCTTCGGAACGATGAAAACGAATCTGAGGGTAAAAACTCATGCCCAAAATTCGTGTGAAAGATATATCCCCTCCTGAATATTTTTTATAAGGAAAAACGCCCTTTCAGTTTCCTCTTTTCACATACTTTTTTTTCTTTGGTTACTTTCTTCTTTCTCTTATCGCCAAGCATTTCATCCTTTATTCGTAAACTATACTGTGTGTTGTGTTGTATACTGCAAAATTTGTAGTAAAAAAAGTGACGTGATTTTCAGCACGTGTGACACTCGCCTATGGCTCACTTTTTCCCTGTCACACACTCTCACACAATTCACTTATTTTTCATGTGAATTTTGTCGCTTCTACGGCGTGTATTATCTTTGTAATTGTGCATTCGTATTCGTACGTGTATGCATACAATATATATTTATATTTATAGTAGGAATATTATTAGTATATATCGTTAGTTTCGAAATGATATGTTAAGCATATATTTATCACTCGGCTTTTAAAAAGCTACAGTTTGTTGTGTGTATATATTTAAAATTAAATTACGTCTAGTATAAATATTTCTTCCTATCAAAGTATAATATGAGACACTATATCTATTTTATAAATGAGCCACAGTATTTCTGGCCATCTCTTATTTTTTTTCAAAATACCTGACCTGACCAACTACAATATCAGTGTTAACATTTACATTCCATCGTTATTTCACACCTTTCGTTAAGTATGCTCCATGATGGAAGCAATACTGGAAAAAATCCTAATTTTTAGCCATAGGGGTAATGCGAAATTTTGCCAGCACTTGGAACTGAATTGCAAGAGAAATATTTACGTTGCTTTCTGAGATGAACATTGGCTTCGTAAATGAATAAATTGATAATTTTTGTGTTCTGTGTATGGCTTCCAACAATATCGTACATAAAATTTTATGTACGAAAGAACGCACAAAGAAATGCAGAGAACTGAAACCTTTTCTTCTATACCTATAGCCTGCGCCTGCACGGTCTCAAAAAAACTTTGCCTCCTCTTTCATTCCTGATGGATAAATATATTAGTTACATTACATTCTTCACGATTGTTGTCGTAAGAGTACCGACGGACTAGTTTGACTCCAACAACATTTCTTCTATCTTTCTCATTCTTAAACTTTCCTTCTTATTAAGGTCTGTCGTAGAAGATAATATTAATGTTATAAAACATGGATATGTATATATTTAATGCTTCTAGTAGTAACTCAATGCATTGAGGCTTGCCATATTATTATTTAATACAACGTTATCCCCTAATTCATAACATCCAGATTCTCTACTCACTCCGTGTTCTTTTGAGTACTGCTTTCCATTCATTTTGGCTTTAGAACTTCATATATCGCTTTCAATACTTGCAACCATCATTTGTGAACTACTTCCTTCGATAATACTTGAATAATGAGGAGATCAGACTAATAGGATATATAAGAACGATGTGAAACAATAATTGAAAAGAAATCTGGCTTTGTCTTTATAATCCATTATACGTCAACTTTACAAATAGGAAAATTCAGGCTGCTTTCCCGGATGATAATATTTGAGGTTTTATAAAAGCTCTAGAAATTCCCACACAACACAATTTCGAGAGAGGAAATTTAGCTAATAAATTTGTTGACAAGGACTGTTGGGATTGAACCAAGGCTTAGTCAAATGAAGCCATAATGCACAAGGTCAAATTGAGTACGTGACGCATTCAGCAGTTACGTGAGTGATTTAAATGATCATATATTTTATTACGAGATATATATTTGTATATCGCCACAGGACTGAAATTTCAACTAGGGATACACAATCCAGATGGTATCATTGTGTTTCGTACTTGATTTTGCATTTCATGTTTTGCCTCCTAGCTGACTTTCACTCTTTGCTTAAATCTACTTTCGAGAACAAATACAGTGTTTTCATTATCTACAAACTCTAATGAAATATAAGCATACATGCATTGAAAACAAAACAATGTACTGTATTACTGTATATATATCATCAGCTTATATGTATTACGGGAACCCTTAAGCTGGCACAATTGATAAAAGCTTTCATAATAGCTTTCTGATAACAAACATCCTTTTCCTGTTTACAATTTCTGAGATGTTTGAAAATCATCAGCCCTTCTTCAAAGACTGCATTATTCAAAAAGAATATTCTCTCTCTTCAACTTGCACTTGGCTTATGCAAGAACGCTTTTACTACGATATTTATTCATTATTATACTGATTTTTTCTTCTTTACTTGAGAAAAGATCTGTTTGAATGGAGTGATGCTACAACGGGTGAGATGTGACGAGTGGATTATATTAGTTTCCAAAATCCTTTCTTTTTTATATTGGATTGCATAATGTAAAAAGTTATTTGAATACTTATATGCTTGCTTCCTGAGCTTGCAGTATTATTGTGTTGTAGAAGTGTGCTTGAGCTTATAAAAGCACGATGAAAAAACACTCGTGTGTATGAAAATATAGATTGTATATACCTTCAATCTTTCTCCGCCAAATTTGGCTACATCTTCCGGTATCTTTCTCTCTGTAGCTTGTACTTTCACTGCTTTTGCTTCTGTGTACAATAAAACCAAACAAAATCCTTTCTTCTTTTTATCAATCTTTTTGGCATCTTTTAGCACATCACTTTCTTACAACCACTTTCATACACAAGTATTGTTACGTACATTTGGCACTTTTCATCCTCAAGTAGCAGATGGAATTCATAGCATGCACTTTCCTTCTGATTACTCTAATAATCGATGTACAAAATCCTGACAGCATTTGGTTTAGTGTTAAACGTTCAAATCCCTATTTAACCCTAATAATATTTAATAACCGTGAGAAGATCCTATTTCAATCTTCAACTTGAATCAAATTTCAATGGAGCACTTTTATTGCCATGCATTTTTAAAACCATGAAAGCTGTTATTAGGCCACTGGTCTGTGATTTTGCTAGTCAATCTTGGGAACTGGACTGATTTGCTTGTAAGTTTGTAACATTTAAGGATTTGCGATTATATACCTAAATCGGCCAAAAAATATGTATCATTTAGCCAAGCAACTAAAGTGCTCCTTGTAATGGAAAATGTACTTTCTATAATTTAACATTTCCCAGATTTCATAAACTCCTTTTTCATTGCTAAAGTTGAAAAGTTGAATTATAATTCCGTATTAGAACTTACTAGGTATTTCATTCAATCGAATGCTAACTCATAAGTAATCACTAACATGTTCGTGGTACGTATTTGTAAATAGGATGTCCATCGCATAGCTTTCCTTAAAGGTTGAATTATTGAGATTTTGAATAAATATTTTTTGGAAATCTCGTCAATCATATCAAACACGTATTTATCCATTGATCCATACTAAAGCTACAAACAAACTATATTAGATGTAGATGTAGGCGTATTATATAGTATACTAAAAACGATGTCTTTCGGTCCATAAAATCATGTGAGAGAAGGATGAGATGACGATAGTAAACGCCACGGAAGGAGAGTAGGAGAAGTAAAGGACTTACTGAATCTTGTCCACGCAGATTTAATCCATATTCTGAGAATACCAGATGATAAACTTGTTAAACTCGGGAAATTGAAATACAAATAACTTTTCATTAGTGAATTTTCACCAATATGTCATGTTCATATGACACAAATAATCCTTAGTGTAATCTGCTATGCTTTCCGTTAATAATGACATAGGCTTATGTATTTATGTTCCGTCTTTTATGTGCATCAAGGCTGGATTGGTATGCATGATATGAGAAAGCCAACTTTTGACTTGAATGGTTCCTCGATTGAGCTTCAGTAGAAGGACGGGTAGAAAGTAAGAGTCGGATTATTATTTCAGACATAGAATATACATGCACTCCTCCCAAATCCATATTTTACGTGAGATGTGTCAAGGATACAAATATATTCATCAATAATTCAATAGAATTCTCTGAGCTTGATTTATTTTTACTCGCAAAGTTGCAAAGTACAACAAGTCAGCGTTTCCTTTGACGACTTGCAGTTCACATAATACTTTATTAGGGGCAAGGCTAAAATGATTTATAAATCTTATTTGAGTTTAAACTTTTCCCAAAGTAATTATTAGTTTGATGTTTAAAAAAAGTCTTGTATAACTCTTCCTTTGATCGTATTCAACTTCAAAAAATCAATTTACTTACATGACAGAAAATTATTGCATAAAGTATTCAAAGCAAAAGTTTATTTTTATGAAAAGTATCGCCAAGGTGGCCAAAGGAAGGGTAAAAAATCATTTTCAAAAATGACGCTACTTAAACCATTTATTATGATTTTAATTGGCTCCCTTTGGAGAAATTCCTAATTTAAGTCGCAACAAAAGTTTGCCTTTATTGCTGGAAACTCGGGAAAAGTTAATGGAAAAGTATAAGTTCACATATGCAGTATGCTTTGTAAGATGACTTCAACTCCATGTAAAAGTTCTCTTGCCCAGCTTGACTCTATTTTCTACCTGAATAAACTTACAAAATCCTGTTAAAATATCTTCATGCTTTCTCTAGCCAAGCAGTACAATTGGGATATATAATGCCTAAGTTCATGTAAACCGGCTTCATTCTTTGTGGAAAGTACGTGGAATTGTAACTCTCAAAGTCTCAACTTTGAGAGGATATATGTATTTATGTATTTGTAAAAGGACACATTTATCTGGAAAGACTTATTGGGTTTCTTTACTCTCTCACTCTCTCTTCTTATATGTATTTCTTTCTTGATGCTTGCACGTTTCCTTTAATTTCTATATGCATAATAGTTTCTACCGTGCTATCACTAACACCAACAGCTCAACTGGAAATGTTATAGCCTGTTAGCTTTGCAATTCTCGAGTCAATTTATTCCTAATGATTTCAAGGAACATTGTTAAATTAGATTTTCACCTATATATAAATCCCACACATGTGGGGATAAATTGGAGACAAGAGGAGCTAAGTTTCCCATTCTTGTTGAGCTGTTGGCACTAAAGCGATACCAAAGTAAACGTACAACGACGACTTTAATTATTTTTTATCTTGTTGGAATATGATGGGACTACCTATGTTGATGATTTCATCTAGTTTAGTGGCTAGAACTCAACTAACAGTAGATGATAATGTTAAATATTTGTACTCATTCCTGATAGATATTAGTTTCTCACAGCATCCTCCCTTTTCCCTATTAATTAGGTAGTGTTGCTGTTTCATTTTGAATTTTAGAAAACTTCGTAGAGTACAATTAGTTATAGCTGCTGTTTAAAAAATAATATTAACATTTAGGAACTTAGATTTTCTCACAGGATGCTTTGAAGATTTCCCAATGAGATAATAATATTAGTGGATAATGACATTTTACAGGAATACAGTGTGCAGCTTACTTTCCGAGAACAGTGGCTTGATGATCGTCTTCGGTTCGATCAGATGAAGGCGTACAGTAAGTCAATGATAATTTAACTTAATTTCGCCCCCACGTTTCCAAGAATTTTCCTCCAACCTACGCTATTTAACTTAATTAGTTGCTAAAAATAGAAATCTATAATTTGTAACTATTATGAGATACCGGTGGAAGCAAAACTAGATTAAAAAGTCTCACACGTTGTCCAAGGATTTTCAGCGCGTTCATAATTACTTTAAGATTGCCTTCCGTCAATAAAATTACTAAGGAGCTTCGGGGCTTCCTTTGAAAAATTATTTTTTGACGGGAAATTAGCGTTCGACGGAGTCATCTGTCAAGTAACGTGTTGAAGCTAGTGATTCTAATTTCTATAAAATTTGTCGAGCTGGATAATGTAGTTTGTAAAATTTTGGATTTCCAAGTATCTCCACAATGTTGTCCGCTAAAGAAATAACTTGAAAATAGCTTCATGTGGAAAATTTAGTTTTACCAGTAAAGAGGCAGAACAGCATAGTTGTTTCTTCTTCTTCTTAGATTTAGATGCTGGTTGCTTGGTCGGTTGGATAATTCTGTGGAACTACTATAAATGAAGCAACCCTGAGTATAGAAAATAGTGAAGCGGAAGAAAGTGAAAATCTCATCGTATAAAACTATCTATGTTATGGTGCAACTCAGACTTTCCGTTTTTGTCCTGGAAATTGAGCAAGACAGAGAAACTGCGGTGTACAAGCGACATTAAGCCTCTTTTCTTGGGCTACAAACTTTCCAAAGAAAAAAACCAAGCTGGAAACTTTTACCATTCTCAATCCTATGAAGTACATATATATAAGTGTAGTATTGACGTTAGGTTTTTTCTAGTTTTTCCTTCGTAATCGGGTGGAATGACATTAAAGAATATAAAAAACGTAGAACGTTGAACAAACAATTCCAGGAACAGGTAATGGGCAAGCAGGTGATGATACTCACACTGGTTTTATCCTCTTTCCACTATCTCCGCTACGGATCACTGAATGAGCAGATTATTTGTAATGTTGACGCAAGTCTGTGAAGACCACTTTCGAGCTCATATTACATTTCATTAGAAAATGTGCACGTTTAAGATAAACGTCATAATTGTTTTAAACGTGGTAAAGTAGATAGCAGAAATAAATTTGCTCATGGACGAATCTTGAAATTTAGGAAATATACGCTGGAAAATTTTCAACGGAAGAGTAATGACAATGAGTCACCATACCCATTTTACGCTTTATCAATTATCTCAACAACTCATCGCTATTTTTCTTGATTGACTTTACTTCCCCAAATTTTTATTTTATAAATGTAACCCGCCCCACCTCCTTTTGATAATACTATATTCTAATCAAAAATTTTTTCAGTGGAACTGGATGCTGGGAAGCTTCGCTACCTGACTCTAACAGATTCTGCCAGAGTTTGGATGCCTGACTTGTTCTTTTCTAATGAGAAACAAGGGCATTTACATAACATCATTATGCCCAATGTTTATATTCGTATCCATCCAGATGGGGAGGTTCTCTACAGCATACGGTAAAATATAATTATTTGTTATTTATATACGTTTTTCTAAAGATACGTACACTTCCCATTTTCTCTGCACTATACAAAACCTCGTGCAGAATTTTGTATCCAGCTTCCATGTAGTTTTGTTTCATAGTCATGGGATCAATTATATGCTGCCAGAGAGTGGAATATAAATCTTTACAGGGTTAGCACTGGGAGTAAGATTGAACTTTTTCACACTAACAATGAAAATCACTTACCTACACCTTTTCCATTCGGAGTTTTAGTCATTTCCTTCCACCCTTTCTTTAGAGGGCGATGTAAAGCTGTTAAAAATCAATACTCGAACCACCACCACCAATCTAAATCATCCTTCACTAAGCTTTTCTTACTTGGCAGCTTCCTTTTTCCTGTCCTTTTTCACTCCCATTCTCATGAATATTTCTTAACGGGTTTTTGTTGAAACTTTTTTCCACTATTGAATCAACGAATAACGAGTTCCTATTGTCTATTGTTGAATTTACATGTGTATGGAAGTCATGAGAGGAATATATTTGAATGGAATTTCTTACAAAATCCACATTCAACATTTTATTTGGCATTGTAAGGATTGAAAGAATATGGAGAACTAAATTACTGGGGTGGTGGAGCAACGTGCAGTTTTATAATAAAGCCTGAGGTGTAAAATTGGCAGCTGGATACTTCCCCTGGGTATGTCGTTATGCAGTCAAACTTAATTCCTTCTTTTAACATTTCCTTTTTACAGAATTTCTTTGACGTTGTCGTGTCCAATGATTCTGAAGCTGTATCCTTTGGACAAACAAACCTGCTCTTTGAGAATGGCTAGTTGTAAGTCTAAGTGACAAATTAATACTTTGCACAGATTTCACTAAAAGTTAATATAAGGTGGCTGGATAAGTTTATCTTGATCGTGAGGTATTATAAAAATGTGCATGTGGTGCAGACTGCTGAGTTTGCTTTGGGTTTTGGAAGGAAAAATAAAGGATAATTTACTAATATCATTAAAAGGCTATAATCAAGTATTTTCTTTTCCTGAAGGGGCTTATAAGTCTTAGCCAAAACGTATATAATGGGTGTGCATGTTATATATGTATAGATATATCGAGCTTTATGCATGTAGATAACCGCTTCATCACATTTTAATGTAAATTTCGCAGATGGTTGGACAACAGAGGATCTCATCTTCAAGTGGAAGAAGTTGGATCCGGTTCAAGTCACTTCAGATCTTCACTTGCCCCGATTTGCTCTGGAGCAGTTCACCACTGATTATTGTGACAGTCAAACAAATACAGGTACTGCTTTTAAGAGAAAAGGAATCCTTCCGTATTACATTTCCACTCGTTTTCGGTGCCGAGTGCTAGCATGAAGAGCATTCAATTATGTCATAGCACAATCTACAAAAAAAATGCCAAATAGAAGTGCGCAGTTAAAAAAAGATTGAACAAATCCAGGAAATTCCTATACGCCCTAATATGCATCCGAATATAATTGGATGGAGAGTAACAATGAATAATACACGTTGTACAAACCCAGTCAAAGCTTTTGCTCATTTTCAAAGAGACGGAAAAATGGGAAATGATATTTTGCGAGAAACGGGGACGGAAACAAAGCAAAGAGATACATGAACGGAAGGGTGTATCAGCTAAGGTGAAGACGTTGCTGCCAGCGGTCACAGGAATTTCTTTCAGAGACAGTGATGGCAGGAAATGAGGACAGGAAATTTCTCATAAGTAGCTTTTTGAAGTGATGGGATGTGATCCAAATATCTTACTTTTCATTCCCTTCGTTCTTACTGTCGCGCTGCAGGCTTTTTTACGTTCTTTGTGTATGCATGTCGTTCTTGTTAGCACATTACCAGGAACATTATGCTCCATGATGCTTCGCACTCTGTTCAAACAATGAAGTAATCACTTCCGGAATTTATAGGTGACACTTACTTTACCCTTTTCAAACCAATTCACATCGTTTTTCTCCAAAGGCTAAGTTAAATATAGTCTTAGAGTGCCCCAAGAAGGTAAAAAAGAGAATATGTTGAAGAACAACAGTTGTGCTGCATAAATGTGAACCAGAGTAGTTATGCTACTAAAAGTTGCAATTGTAACCTACTCTATTTTCACTACTTTGTGTCCATGTTATTCTATTCATGTGAATCTTTTCTCAAGATTTTTAATAGAATCATATTTTGAATCCTTTTGTTTCACACTGAGAAAAGAAGCCTTCAAGAAGATTGTCATCTTCTAGGATTTAAATATAAAGTAGCCTCTCAAGTTGAAGAAGATATTATGTAACTAATCGTAAGTCAGATAGGTTGCATCTTAAGGACTACTCTTTTTCAACACGATAGTCTTTTACATACCATACTTGTGAGTTGATCATCCTATTATCCTAGAGAGCTATGACCATTCAGATTTCTCTTTTGTGTCAAGGTGGAATAATTTTATGTGAAATATATTCAAGTTGTTTCAATCCATAAAAGAAAATACTTGCGAGAAAAAAATTATCACTCGTCATTGGGCACTCTGTGTTATGTGATGCTTACGCTGAAATGTGGAATTGACTGTCTCTCTCGATTTCTAAACCAATATTCAAGACAAGTTTGTGGAAAAGGTTTATGATATAGAGTATTAAAATGAATGTACAGTCGCAATTCAGACATGTCGTTTCACGCCATGATAACAGTAAAACAGCAAGCTGGCAAAGGGAAAGAAACTGAATATTATACTCCATGTTGAACATTAGTCTTGTAAAGTACGATTACTGCATACTTTTGCCAGTATACACTAGCTCGCATAACAAGACGTTACAAAAGAGTAGTATAACTACAGAGCTCCTTGTCTTGCTAGTGTTTCACCGGAAACGTCAAGTATCAGTGAACTTGTTCTTTGTTTCCACTTTCACCCTAAATCTCACTGACTTGAGAAATATTATCCTTTAGTTTTGATTTATGATGGCAGTAGAGCAAGGCAGCTGAGGACAAAAAGAAAATATGGAAATGGCCGATGGCCCCGGGAACTTGAGCCGAAATTATTATATACACATATGTTCCTACTGTGTGCAGAGCTGTTTTCTTATTTTCATTTCAAACTCTATTCCAAAAGGATGTACTAAAAGGCTGTATAGTATAATAAACTTGGTTCTTTTGCGTTTTGTACACCATATTGGAAATAAAACTGGGATGACTTCACGCAGGAGATGGGTCTAATATTTGGAGAAAAAGGCTCGGCATTATGTTGCTGTTGCTAGGGAAAAAGTGAAAAAGCTCATTTCACTTTTTTCCCTTCAGAATATATATATATATATATATATATATATCAACACGCTTAGCTTTACTTTATGGGATGGAGAGAAACATTGGTGTGGTTGGTTACAAAGATGGTATGATAACGTAACGGGTCGTTTAGTATGAGCACAATTTGTACAAAAAAGTAGCAAAACGCCCATCCAAAAGGAAAGCAAAATGGATCAATCTCCAAACCGCTGAGTTTACTCGCATAAATAGTCAAACGTTATGGAAGGATTTGCAATATAGTGTCAGGGAGAGCTACTTGATTTACTTGTTGGTATTGAAAGCTTCAACGTAATATTCTTGAATGTGGGGATAAATAAATATATTTTTTGAAATGGCATGTGTTAATTTTATGGCTACAATACAAGTGCTGACTGTGCATATTATTTGTAGTTGTGAGAGGATTGTGTTATAATGGATTCGGAAATGATGCACTTCATTTTAGCGGCCGCTGCTGACCACTTAGAGGATGGCAGTACAGTTTTTGGAATGGTAAGTTTGTTTGTGTTCAATTATTTCGACCACGCCTATAGCAAAATGCATTTCAAGACTTGCATTAGCTATGCTGTTGCTTCCGGGTTAGAGGAAACTTTACAAGGTAGCATATTTCCTGTGAGATCTTCTTGTGCCTTGAAAGATTCATTGGGTTTTTTTCAGAAGCCCATGGTGAGGCATCCCCGTGAAGCCCTTGCACTCGACAAAGCCCGTCAGTGTGAGATACATATGGCTATGGCACCAAAACGTGAAGGATGTGCCAGAACATGGTTGTCTAAATTCCCATCCCGCTCGAAAAGAATAGACGTGGTATCCCGCATCACCTTTCCGCTCATTTTTGCACTTTTCAACCTCGCCTACTGGTGCGCCTATTTACTACGAAAAGATGAAACTGAAAAGGATTAAGAGGTGTAATGTTACCAAATAGGGAAATCTTTTAAAGCAACTTTAAAAATATAAGTATAAATATTCAATATATATATATATATATAATATATATGGTATACAATCAAGTAACTTTTCTTCTGCAAAACGGAAAAAAAATCACCGGAAGAATAGTTCACTCGTAAAAAGAATAGAATTTAAAACTCGTTTTCAAGTTTAACTGCATTGATAGGGGTAAAACACTGCTGATAGGTCGAATAGAGATAAGCCGTGTCGTTCTTTTATCATCTTCCATCGTCTCCACTCCACCAACATTATTCTCAGAGATGTGACAACCAACCGAGTTCTTAAGTCTATTTCAACTCCATACATATGTATAAACATTTCCTATATAAAGAAACGGACAACATATACTCCTCAATTGGTCAGTCAGGACAACGCTTTGAAGAACTCAACTCTGTTTTAAACTATCCACCCGGGACTACCATTCCCAGTTGAGATCAAGGATCTTCCAAAAAAAGTACATAAAAAGTTGGTTTTGCATTCATCCATTTTTTCTTTCTCTCTCTCTCTCTCTCTCTCTCTCTCTCTCTCTTGTAGAGTAGATCATGGAGATGAGCCTGGAAAAGAGATAACTGAGGATATGATAAAAATAATAATAACACTAGATCGTCATCATACTATTCTAATTGTTATTGTCATTACAACGATCCTCCTCTCTTACACTGTATGTGGTGAGCCACTGCAAACCATGGGAGGAAAACGAAGACTAAAAAAGCTACAGCCGTCTACTTCAGCTATTTATGTACACTTCTGAGGTATACATAAAAATGCAAGTTTTTATTATAATGTAATCTGTTCTTAAGGGTTTCTTCTACATCATTTCTAGAAATTCATTGTATGAACTATGCACATAATATAAGGCACAACAAAATGGACGAAAAAGAGCGTTAGACAAAAAAGGGATGTTATACGTTCAAAAGACAAAATATAATTTCCAGGGGATACGGAAGTAAGAGAAAAGTTATGTGAGGAAAAAACACGCAAAGCTTGTGTTTAATGATCCACAATCAGGATTTGTTGTAATTGTAAATGTGTTAAGTTTTTTTGTTGGTGGTGGTGGTAGTGGAATTCCCTCCTGACAAGTTTATTCCGACAAACTAAAAAAAATGTTCATTCCCGTATGAAGCGCTGTATAGTAGTAGAGGTTATTTGAATATTTTCAGTTAGAGACTTTTAGGCTGTTCCCTTTTGTGCAAACAACAATATTAATTAGAAGGAATCAGCCAGTGTTTCGTGAGTCAATATTCGTGTTACCATCATTGTCAATATATAAAGCAAATATAGGATTCCGACTGTGTGTGCTCATCATTCCATACTCAACTTGCATAATGGAGAAAACGATGGATTGGATATGTGGAAGTTGTAAAGGAAACATTAAGGCACTTGACTAAGCACACAAACAAGTATTACAAAGCTCATCATAACGAATCTGAGCAAAAAAGTTGATAGACCGTTAGGATTGACTGAATTGTAAATAAACTCACAAGAGGCGGAAAATGGATAGTGGGAAAATGTCTTTTTTTAATCTAATTCCCGACCGGGCTTCTTTTTTTCTCACGCTAATGTGTATATGAAATTGAATGTATTTATTTGCCCCAGAATTTGGTTAATGTGCTTGTACTAGGACATATTGAGATACTTTTTCTCTTCGAAATACTTTTGAAGTGTTTTGAATCAAAAGAAAGACTTAAAGAAAAGAATACTAATTGACAAGACATCCAAAGTAATATCTTTCACCGTAGAAGGACTCTTTGAAAAAAGAAGTGGAGCACTCACTGGGGAGCATTAAGGAGCGCAAACGCAAAAAGGAAGAAAAAAACATTCTTTCGAGAAGAGAAAAGAAAGAAAACTATAACCAATGTGTAACTGCATTGGGAGGAGAGGAAAATACTAAAATACGTTACATCAAAGAAAGAAAGCCAAGAAACATCTTGAATTGATCCATCAACATTAACCAACCAAGAAACAAAAGTTAAAGAAAACGAACTTGCACTGCGCCGTGAATATTCAATTTAAGATCAGTGGGAAAAAGTATGTATGTCCAATATGGGGGAAACGCGGTCGGCATGGATATTATATGCATAACCTTTGACATGTTATACTTTTCATGTCTCTCTGCTTACATATACGGTAATTTACAACTGGTTTCGCGACGTGTACTTCATTTCCAAGTCTTGTCAAGTTTCAAAGGGTTGAGAAGAAGAACACCGTACAAGTTTGGTCGATTGAAGTGAAATATCCCGGGAGAATACAAGCCACACGGTACAATTATTAGGTTAGGTTCTCCGAAACGCCAAAAAAGTTAAGTTACATCTTTACATTTCAAATATATGGTTACTGAGTTTTTGCATCGCAAAGGGGCCTTTTCCCTTCCCTCATTTTGTACGAGTGTGAATGCACTTTACGTGTCGGGTACTTTGGCTGAAGAAACTAACCAGTAAATTCCTGTGAATACACATTTTGACAATGACGTGGAGACCTTGATGTAAAAGTATGCGAAACGATGCAAGCCAGGATACTAACTAATAACACATTTACCGATGAAAAAGTTTTTTTCACAAGTTAAAAAAATTTACCTCAACAGATTCCGTTTTTCTTCTATAAGCGTTCGTCGAGCTAGAGCGCTTATGTTTTGTATCGTTCCATCATCGTCTCCAAAAAGTCACACTCAAGATGTTGAGGATTCCACTTATGTGTACAAGATGTTTGTATTTTTTCTTCTGTACTCTATCTGCATCTTTAGACATACGTAAGAAGTAATGTAAAGCATTATTTGTAAGTAGTTCTTCCTCCCTCTACAAATTTGTTTCTAGTGTGAAAGTGTTTATCCTTGAAAGATTTTTATTGTGACCTGATAAGTTTGAGTAGAATTTTAAGTTATACGAGTAATTCATGTCATTACAATATGTCACTATATATTAATACATTTGGTTTCCTAACGGTGCACAAGTTACGCGGTAGGGAATTAGAAATCAGAGTTTTGCTCCAATCGAGAACAGGATGGAATGCTAATCCAGATTTCCAAAGATAGTCAGACCAACTGTAGATGGATGACTTCCTTCCGGAGGGGATATCCTATGCAGTGGCTTAATCTTCTGAAAGGTATGTATGAGCATATTATTAGCAAAATATACTTTTCTTCACTAAAAAGTTGAGAATATTAGGTAATTCTTTAAGTGACTAGTATACTTTACTGTCTGTAGTGTCTGGCATGAATTTCGAATTCATATGGCCAATTTTGAAGCACAATTTTCATCCATATAAAAATGGATGTTGAAGGAAGACAAGTTTTTCTAATGAATAAGTCCCTGAGAATGAATTTAGTATATAAGAGAAAATAATGTTAAAAAGCCTCTTATTGAAAAAGCATTTACAGGCAGGGCAATTTATTTTGAGATGATTAATAAGTTTTCTAGCGCTCTTATCCTATCCTAAAGGGACGGGATTTATTTCCTTCCGTCAGAGCCTCTTCAAAATGCTACTTATTTATGCTCATTACAAAGTTTTGCGATTAACAGGCCCTTAGGCATTTGTAGGATAAGGATAGTAAAATTCTTCAGAGTAAAGTTTTGAGGTTTATATAAGCAATTTTATCAACTGAGATTAACATACAAAAATCTATACCTAAATTGCCTTCTTATTTACCATCTGGTATGCATGATGTACGTATGTTGTATGCGCATTTTCACAGTTTTCAATCACTCGTTTGGATTAAAATTGTCCCCCATGTGGATGTTTTTTAAATAATATAAATACTAATGAAAATCGGATTGTACGACTTGTTTTATTCCAAATTTTCTGATCATCTTTGCATGATAAATAGTATGAGCTGGGGATAGAATTCACGCATCATTAATTAAGTGAGAATTACAACAAAAGGCAAACTTTCAGACAGTCCCCTTTGATGTCCCATTTAAGTACTTTACCTTTGACTTCATATTGGTTTGTACTGAAACACTACCTCATTAAATTCAGTTCTTAAAATATGGTTTCTCTTTGGTCTCAAATAACCTTCAAAGCTGAGACCCAGACTTTGTTGGTTTCCTTCAACTACATGCTTCCTTCAATTACAATTAATTTGGCGTCATTTTACGCATTCTTGTAAGTCTGCTAAAGTAGCTTTTATTCCGTCTTATTTGAAAAAATGTTACGTCTATAATATACAGCATTATTAGCAATGTACATATATGTGTGTACTCTGAACAAGTTCAATTTAGATCAAGTAAGTGAATATGAAAACGAATAAAAAGTCATTCAAGCTTAAAGTAATAGACTTTAATTTCATACCACGTTTCCCACAGAAAGGAAGCTTGTTCAAAATGAATATTAAAATCTGATGTAATCCTGATAGCATCCATTCGAAGTACATTCTTTGATGCCTGCTAGCTCAGTTACATTCTACGATATGTTTCGCTCCCAGCTCGTACTTCTGCAGGGCATATGATAGAAAAGTAATTTTCTCAGCAAACGTACCTGAAACCATTTTTTGTGTCTCTATTGAAAACGACACTGGAAGCAAGATAAGTGTGCAATCATTGGTTTTCCAGCTAATATAGTTTTGCTTTCAAAGCTAATATAACTGAGTCATATATATATCCCTTTTCAGGTCAAAACCCAGCGTAGTGATCTTGTAGCCCATTGAGTTTCTTTAGGTTTTGGGTCTCCCTCTCCTATACCGTTCTTAAGGGATTTATATGGATTTGTGTGTGCAGAACACAGACATAACAACTGTGCACTACTCAATTTTGTAGTGAAATACTCATGGGTGTATGGACTGTGTTGGTTTGGGGTGTGCATGTGTGTGTGTGTGTACAATACACACCAAAAAAATTATTTGCGTACTTTATCCTTCCCTTCTGCAAAGATATGTTCTATTTGTCTGTCAATTGCATCTCAAGTATCCCAAGGGTACTATCACCACAGTCATCAGTTGTGGTGAAGCACATTACCTCCACCAGTAGTAGCTGAGCTTGGATAGAAAAGCTAAACAAACTAACAGGTAGATTGTCGCTGGACCAGGGTAAAACTAGACGGAAAATGACTTTCTCTCCGTCTCTTTCACTCTCCATCTAGTATTGGGCGTAGGGCCATTTCCAGTAAATCCATATTGAATGTTGCATGTAGCCAAACACATTGTGGAGGGATCTTACCGTACGTGATTTTACATGTATGAAAAGTCTAAAACTGGCTAGTAGGTGTAGGGCAGTCATTCTTTGAAAGTGCTAGTTTGAAGCATCGCATGTATTCATTTCATTTTGAGTCGCTTATCTATCCACCTCGAGGGTAAATATAGTGCTCGTGTTTGAAAATGTGTGCATGCCTCATTCAACACTAGTGTTATTACGTGTTAGCCAGTTTCCGCTGAAAGTCTCACAATTTTCTGAAGGCATCAACATTCAAATATATATCCTTTCCGATATCGTAGTTCGTACACCGGATAATGGAGAACCTCATATTTAGTTGGGTTACACATCTCATGTAATTGCATTCGCCACAATGATTTAGTATAATCTCATGTACTTGCTACACTATATTTTCCCCTTTTTATTCCTACCTTGTTGATCTTCTTCTCGATGGATGTACAATACAACCTGGAGAGAAGTTGAAGCATGCAAACTAAATAGGTCGAAGGTTGTAATACTTGGATACTTGTAAGAGACTCCTCGTATTTAACTTACAATCTCAAAATGATTAAAGTAGTGGATGATTATGCTGGTATGATATTACTGAAGGCAGATTGGCTTCACTGATTGAGTTCACAAGGACTCTTGAAAGTTTACAATCCCTAATTTTACCTACAGTCAGAGTTAGAGAAGTCAAGCGTTAAATACAACATCGAAACGTTGTAGATAAAATGTGCGCTGATCGCTGGATTTTAATATCGTATCTCTTCAAATCCCCTCCAGTAGAGAAAAATGTTGCTCCACGCTCAACACACTGCGAGACCAATGAATGCTGAATCTTTTTGAATTGGTAGCGGATTATGGATTATGGCTCTTGACTCTATATAAATATGACTAGTTTTATATCATAATATGCATAGCTAATATTAGCTTATTTAAACTGACGTAAACTACATATGAAGGCAATTGCAAATCTTCACATGGTAATTTCCCTCGATTCAAAGCCGAAAGCAGAATTCCGGGCTAGTTTACTGGTTGAGAAGTTGAAGCTACCTAATGCAATACAATGCCAGAGGGTATTAGATTTCCCCATATAAATTCATGCTTAGAGACACACATGAGTATATTTTGTAGTCCTTTGACTTGACTCTCTCACCAGATAAAATTTCATTCGTGCATGTAAGGGAAACGAATAATGAGATGGAGGGAGACGACAGCAAATATATTCCGGTAAAAACTATGCTCAATGTCTAAGTATGGGGAAACAGTTCCAGTGAAAGCAATTCACTAAGTCCCAATGTGTTCATTTGAAACTAACTAATTAAAGGAAAAGTATGGTATGTTTCTTCAGCATCTTTTCAGCTGTGATAATACACAGATGCAAGTGAAAGCATTGTAGAAATACTTGAACACTGAGGCGAACTGGTGTACATGTTTTGTAAATGGAAATGTGCAAAATCCCAGTGAGTTTTATTCTAGACTCTGGGATTTAATACTCAATAAAGTATCTTGAGCACCTTCCTCACAGTGCACGACTGTCTCCACAATAACAGACTAGAATACTTTTCCTGACTCAACTTCTCTCTTGCTTCTCTTTCATATTAAACCCTTCAAGTGTATGCAATTGGGCTGACTGAACTTTATTAAAAATTGAACCAATAGTGTCGTCTTTCATACTCTCTCTGTAACATCATATATCAAGAGGGAAAATCATATATGCCATATCATTTAATTTGAGGAAAATATTTCATGAAAGGAAAATCAAATTCAAATACACCTTTACATGTAGCCATAATTTATATAAGAAAATTCTTAGGGTTATATTACACCAACGTATTTGATTTTGGCTGGAACAGCTTATTTAAAACTTGCTAATTAAATGAAACTAATATTCCTTCATGACTGCCTCTAGTGATTTCATTCTAAGCAAACAATGCAATATTATATCTTGCTTGAATCTTCTTTCTAGCTATTTTTTGTATTCGAAACTCAATAAAAATAGCTAGATATTCCTTTTTATTCCTATCAAAGTTAACTTTATAGATATAAAATAATATGGAACAATATGACTATGGGAATAGTGTATGGACAAGCTAATGATATTTTCTTCCATGTGATCTCCCATTCCCATGTTTCTCTAGTCTTCTCACTTTCATGAAGTATAGCTTTGGTGGTGGTGGCAGTGGTTGTGGTGTGATGAGTTTCCCATACACATTTCCCAAACCGAACAAATGAAATTCTTAAAGGCAATCCCCTATGAAATTGAATTTGCTTGGGTGAGCATTTCATCCTCTCACTTGAAATTAGTATTTCTTTCTTCGGCTGTTCATTCTTGTACCATCCCTTTTGTTTGGTGTGTGTGATGTGATGTTGATACAAAGAGAGATTCTTTATTTCTATCATTCTGATTGCAACGATTAATTTATCCCCGAAAACCATGTCAAATATTATCCAGTTTTATATCTCTTCTACCCGTAGAATTAGAACCCTGGCTTACTTTTTTCCTAGTAGGATTTCAAAAGCAGAAAAAGCGTGGATCCTTTAACATAATTCTAGATGCAAGAAAGAACTTCATTCCCGAAAAACCCCATATGCACTTACAGACTTTCAGGTAGCTTAAATTTGTTCAAACAGTAGGCGCAAAATTATTTGTCTCATCTTCTCACTCGAGGTAAATTATTGTTAGAAGAATAATGAAAAGTAAAGGACCATGTGTACTCTTTAATCAAAAGGGGAAACAGGAGTATCTCCTTGAAATAATTGCTTCATAGATGATATACGTGTTTAGCTTGTCGAGCCTGAATAAACAAGCCACTCTCCCAGGAATGAATTCAACAAGGAAACATAACACTTGGAGAGGTTTAGGCATATGTACCAATTTTGAAAGTAGGACAGTTATACAAGATGTCCTTCGAGACTTGAAGGCTACGTGAGTGCTGATACTCCTCCCCAGACACACAACCCTTTGAATTTAAATGTATACGAGGGAATGGAGGAGATATTCAAAATCTAACTCAATTCTCGATTGGCTAAAAGAAGCTTTGAGCCAGGTGTTTTGTACATTCTTAGGAAAGTAGACTACTGCTGCTGTATGCATAAAAATCTAGATTAAATTTATCCCAAGAATTTCAAGTAGATACGAAACCAGTGAATGATGATTTGCATCTCTCAAAACGTGTCTCGCGTGCAGTTTCATGAAATCCACTAACAAATTCTCTTTTCTCATGTTTCAGAGAATGGCTCCAGCAGTTGACGTATGGAAGCCTCTTCACAAGCAGTGTCAACAAATGACCTTCAATGCAGTCCCATTGAATACATCATAATCATCATCATTGAAACTGGTATAATATGAGTGCAGAGGGGTGCATGTGACTAATTAAAATTTACGTGACGGCTGAGAACTGCACTCATTCTCGTGAATGTCTAGATAAACAGAGAATAACTGATGTCACTGTAATCCTGCCTGTTGTACAACCTTCTGTCGTAACAGTCAACCTTGGAATGCAATGTTATTTGGTTGTGTAGGTAATTCTTTTACTTACAATTAATTAAAATCGTTCACCGAGGTGGACCAGCTGAAAGGGTAATGTAAATAGATTATTGCAAAAGCCAGAGAGGACACAAGAATGAAGTATTGTTGCAGATAAAGCTAACTCCGCGGAACGACTGTGTATTCAAAATGAATGTGTTTGTTGATAAAAAGTTGTGCACCAGTAAGTTCAAGTGGATCATTGTCAGTCATTAAAAATTGTTTTTTTCAAACAGTTAATGATGCAATGGTTACTCATGCTGCTTAGGTTTAATGTACTCTGTCAAATTAGCTATTCGTATGTGAAAAATACAAAAAAGCGAATGCGATTCCACAACGAGCTCACACAATATTGCACTCTGCATGGCAAACAACTTTCTGTTGAATGGACCATAATCGTAGTTTAACTTACGTCAAGATACATTTACACCGATGTAGGAGAAATTTTAAATCTTCAAGATACTAAGCATTACTCAAGTGTTAGTGATTGTTGAAAAGTGACTGCAAGATAGAATTGAATTAGGTTATGATTTCACAATATAGAGAATGTCTTCTGCCTCAGTTTTCCCCTAGTTTATTTCATCTTCGGGAAATATTCTTGGCTTGGGACTTTGCATTGGAAAATTTAAAGAGCACAGCTAAGAGCTGTAGATGAAAAATAAGCAGTAATATTAGCATCTTTGTTGAAAGTTTGTTATTTTTATTTCAAATGTCCATTATTTTGGATTTTGAACTTGCCTATTTAATTCTCATTTTGCTTGTGATGTGACAAGAAGAAATGTAATACGTACTCATTTTGTTGCTGGACTTTGTGAGAGCGAGTTATTTAATTCAACGACCTTGCTCATAAACTAACGGCATTACCTCCATGATATTTATACTTAACAATCCTATAAACTTTTAAAATACATAATAATATGCTGAATAAAGTACACAAGTAGATACTAGAGGTCAGATAATACTTCCCTGGAGATTTTATCACGAGCAGTATGTTCTCAATTACCCTTCTGAAAACAAATCTTTAGAACATGAATATAACTTAGATCCTTTGCTATATGTGCAGAAAGCAATTGTATCATACTCATGTAGGTTGTCAGAATCATTATTATATTGTAAAATAGAACACATTAGCAGATAACGGTCACAGGCAACCAATATCTTTCGAAAATTCACCTTGTATAGCTCTATTATGTGTATAGTGACTGATTTTTAAACATTCAGATTTCGTTTTAGACACAATCAACAATATTAGGTATAATAGGTATTTAAAATTAAACAATCTAATCATTACATAAAAGGTTAGGAAATCATCTAGAGTGCTAAGCGCATGCATTTATTAAATACTCGAAAATTATAGGTGCTGTGTAATATCAGAAAATTTATGGTACTCAGAAACACATCCGTACATCAAAAAGTTTGGAGAATTTTCCCACTTTCACGAAAGAAAACTAATTGGATATTTATCATTAAGCTTATACATTACTTTTTATGCGAGCAATTTTATCCCCAGTAACTCAAAAACTGGCCAGCTTTCTTTACATTTTTCTACAAAACTCAACATTTGATTTCCTAAACACAAGAAGAAATGGTAACTAGCTACCAATCAACGGTAATATTCGTGTACGTTTTTTCAAAATTTTATAGATTTATTGTGAAGGAATACAAGTGATACTAGATATATTTACGAATTTAAACAAATAAGTATAAATTACGGGCAGACACTTAAATCACAAAATCGTATTATTATTATATACTTTTAGTAGAAATTGAATCATGAATACTCGCAATTAAATCCTGATGTAAGTGAGAACCAGGTTATATGATACGTATAGATAACTAGATTACACATAGGTAAAGCACTTGTTATATATCGGGGAAAAATTAAATGTCATTCTTTACTACACGCTAAATTCAATGCGTACAACTTCTACTCTCGAATGGTTCTACTTGCGAAAAACAGTTTATGGGATACAAAAGGAGTTGTAAAATTAGTCAAACTATAGTTTAAGAGAATAAAAGGTTTTATACGTCATTACTGTGGGTATACTAAAGTTAAGCATATTTGTAAGGACACAATACGAACGATATTAGTTATCACACTATTAGACACAACTATCAATTATGATAAAGATCATTCTTTTCATTTTGGATTGAGAATGGAAATGAATAAATATGCGTTTAACATCACAAATCACAAGATCATAAAAGTCCTGAAAGCTTTATTACTCTGTCTTTATCTGTATACTTCCTGTTGATTACACTGTATGTATAGGTCAAAATGTTCATTATATAAACTAAGGTTGTGGGCAACTGTGAGGTTAGGCCTGCACTGTTATGTTTTTGAAATGTAATTGTTTTATTTGTTAACTCGAGCGGTGTAATTTGTAAAAGTAAGAAGTATCACTGCAAAAGATTATTCTAAATTGTCACTTTTTCGTATTTATTCCGAATTAAATAATGCGTAATTAATCTAAGTAATACTTTCTTCCAAACTTTATACATGCATAGATGAATGTGTATTGGTGTTGGGGTGAATAAACTTATTATAAGGGTAACTTAATTTACTTTTACTTGATGGCCAAAATCTTATTTCAAATTATTGAAATAATTATTCAAGCAATTTCATTGCAACGATGGATAAAATGACTCGTATTATTAAACAAGCTAAAGTAAAAAGTGGTTTAGTGTATGTTATATTAAATCTGAGCACCAAGATTGGAATGACAAGGTACAGTTACAGTTGCCACTGTATGATTATATATATAAGATTTCTTACGTGCGCTGTATCAGCGTTCGAATTTTCAACAATTTACTCTTCTTCACAATCTTTTATTGAGTTTAAAAAAAAATGTGAAAGTGGTGGACTATTATTAACTGTATGTAAACTTATGGTGTCCGTAGTGTAGCAGTTTAATCCTAAGAATTTACTATTATAAAGATATTCATTCAACTGTAGTTAAGGAACTCCGACGAAATAAGTGTATGATTACATTACTTAAATATAAATATTATACAAAACTGCAAAACTGTATATTATCGTTACTGTTTGCGAATAAATGAACGATTTGTTACAGTAAAGTTGACTGGTTTAAAGTTTCTTCTCATAGTTGCGTTTTATAAATATATTTTTAATGTTAATTGAAAGCAGTATATTTTTCGTAAATCTCTTAACTATGCAATTACGATTGAACTGGAATATTTGAATTTCATACTCCCATACATGAGCTTTTGAAATCACATTTTATATGCACAATTGAGTTCACCAGAGTACTGCTGATTCTTTTAAGGAGCATATTATTGAGAGATTGCGACTCACAATTTGGTGACTTATTAACGACTTCTGAATTAGCTTATTTTGGCTCATCGAAATCCTTATTACCATTTAATGAAAACTAGCTTTGACTAGAAACTCGCCTAAGCACAGTTCTATTAACAAGAAACCATGAAAGATCTTACTATGGTTTTAAATATAATAAAAAAACATGTACGACGTACAACATAATTGCTTTGAGCCACGTACATCGTACAACGTATCTGGCATTGATTATTCAAGCTTCACCACCACACAAGAGGCATCATTCAAGAATACGAATTACCATTCCTATAAGTATGTCACGTTCCAGGATGAAGGATTGAGAGAAAAGTGGAGAACGGCAAGCATGCAAATCCTTGATGTGAAACGCTTGCAAATCCTAGATGTGAAATGCTTGCAAATCCATTTTCTCAGCGGTTTCTTGAAAATTTGTACCAGTATCTCTAAACTGAAGTCAAAGCTGCTTGATGTATTTGTTACTTAATACAGGAGCGTTACTAGTGGGGAATATAGTCGTGGCTCACCTCACATGAAAGTCAATAACAGCAACCGGAGGACAATTAAAGGAAAAAATATAGCCCGCAAACAACTTTCTCTTACAAATATATTAATGCCTTGAATGCAGCGCAGCTTTCATAATGGTAAATGGAGTCATTGGCAGCCGTTAGAATGCATCCATTGTGCTGTACGCTCGGCTATTTCCATACTTTCACGAACTTTTAGTGGGCTATTAAAGTCATGCTTCTAACTAACAAGATACGTTGTTGTTTTCATGGAAAGATTCATTTCTTCTAACTCTCACGAAGAGCGTGTAGAAGAGGTCGGATAAATGGTTTGGATGAAAATAAATCTATTGTAGGAATTCCTCCTTCAAGATAGTTGATAGTGCATTTATATGTAACTGTTCCGGATCCTGTATATTTCAATCAATAAATGGTGTACTCTGAGGATACTTTGTGTACTGCTAAAAGCTACATTCCCGTCTACATAACTATTTAACTATCAACTGACTTGTAAATATCAACCGTTATAAAGCATACTACAAAAAACCATTAAATGAAAAATTGAGACCTCAAAACTAAAATGATATATCACAGGATTGCTTGAAAACGTTAGATTAATCACTGAAAATGAAATGACGAGGTTTGAGAGCTATTGATTTGTTATGGGTATTTATTATGGTATAAGCGTTGTGACGTTATGTAACGTTATAGTGTTAGGCTCGATTAGTGCTCTTGATGCCCCAAATGAGTACGTACTTTAGAGTCAACAGCAATAGTAATATTTACAAGAGAGTTATTTATTGTAAGACCTCAGTCTGAAGCCGAGAGGGTAAGAGT
>JAHZNA010004177.1:0-13401 GCA_027743935.1 Sinodicranocentrus sp. ZH6
CCTCACACTAAAGTGCATCTGAGTGCAAATTTTCAGCCAAATTGCAGTCCCTCGGTCGTTCGCGGCCCGACCTGGGCAACTCTGCATACATTACACTAAAATATACATATATATAACTAAATATTTGTCTGAACTCCATTGGAAGAAAAAAATATGTGCTTGTAGTTTCCAAATGAGTATCTGCTATCTACCCCACGACAAATTCATTTAAGCCCACCAACTGCCTCTCCTCCTGTATTTTCATTCATGCATAGCACCACACTCTTGCCCTTTCCGCTACCAAAAATACCGTCGGCAGTCTTGCCTTTGCAGCGGTTACAGCAAAAGCAATCTTAACTAGTTTATCACAACGGCAATATAAACGCAATTAAGATATCCAATTTTCCATGAGAAAAGAGAAACGTCACAGTTTACAGTCTACGAGCAAAAGAGCAGCATGCGAATGAATGAACCCGGATATGCGGGAAGGAACCAAGAAACAAATGAATTTCTAACATTCTACATGCACCACTATCACCACACGAAACTTCTATTCAAATACTTTCCTCGTGACTCCTCAATCTCCAAAATTCCAGTAAATCAAGTGCTAATGAAATACCCCTGAGTTACGCTTATTGCTCGGGTAAACTTTTACACACGCTTATCATATATGCGCCTAACATCCTCACAGTCCACATACTAAAACAGTTTCTTGTAAAACTCCCCTTTCCTTCAGATTGTTGATTGTTTTGTTACCGGTATTATACGACGACAGGCGAGTGATAACCAGCGATTACTTCACAATTTCTTTAGCTAGCCACTTCCCATAAAAATCATTGACAAGCTTTAAATTGCAAGATAAACATGTATACAAGGGGAAAGGAGAACAGAAGCATTTGTATACATGTGCCCCATACATGATTATAATGGTTTCGAAAAAAGGCGCGGTCCTTTGAATTCACTGGAGACATGCAATAAAGTACACAAACAAGGATGCTCATCGTTATCATCCTTTTGACCAGCAAGCCTACACAGCAAATAAAAACAAAACCCATTGAATGTGAATCTGTTGAAAATGTGTATCAAGAGCAAAAACTTATTACCTGCTCTTTTCAATACAATGATAGGACCACGACTTCCACCACGAGAGGGAAAAAAACGGAACAAGCGGCTTGGAGCAAAGGGCTCAGCATTTTCTGTCAGCAAAGTTAATGATCCTGATGTTGCTCTGCGTACGCTACGCACATGCAGTCATAGTCATTATTACAGGCAGGAAAATGCGTATGTAAAAAATGCAAGAAAAATAAATAAATGCACACTGCAACGAAAGTGCTCACTGTTGTACAATAAGTGTGCTACTCCTTTTATACCCGAGATAATGCAGATGTTGATGATGACGAAGCGATCCAAATAATTGACGTGATTATCATTCTGACAGGTAGAAAAATGAGCAGTTCAACCGGCACTTTATCACGACATCGTGTGTAACAACAGCACAACATGTAAACAATGGAAATGATTGTTCTCGTGAATGCGAAGGAGGCTTAGGATGAATGGCACTGTGGTGCTACTGGGTCCCAGATATTAATATGATTCGCGGTTCACTTGACTGTAATAAATGGAGCTGTGCATCCATTTTCCTCAGAGAAAAGAGATGATGTGGATGATGTCAAGGCGAAGAATGCATTTTAACGCATATCGCAAAGTAACCGTGTAACACTGGTGAACCCTTAATGAGGGAGTAGCTTTCAATGTAGAGCTTTGCATTAATGCCGACGGAGTTGAGGCGGCGAGCAAAGTTCATTCTTTTTAAGTGATGCGATTGCATTAGTAACAAAAAATATCACAGAGTTTTCTTGTGAGGAGTGCTTTTAACTAAACGTTGGAAATGCCATAACTTTTTTTCTCCAGGATGCATCTGTCTGTCTTATAGGTAGCTCAAGTGCGTGAGTTTAGGCATGTTTTTATATGAAATCTGTATTTTTTTATTAAATGAATTATACGATTACCTAAAACCATCAGCGTCATTATCATCCTTTATAATTTTTTCTCGATGTAATACTACGCACTGAAATGGAACTTGTGGAAAGGAGCGAGTCGAATAAATAGAGCACATCTGATGTACTACATTTTCCACCATGTAAATGTGAAGGAAGATATGGAACATTACGTTCATCTAAGATTTTACATCGAGCTGGATGAAGTGTACATCAAACTCGTATTATTACATCCATTATGAATACATCACATCATTTCTCCAAGACTTACTCTCATACTACAACCTACACATAAAATGCTTTTCACTCTCCAGAAATAAAAATCTTAAGCACTCTCTGCTGGAAGCTTGCTTGTCTGTGTGCTCTATCTGTATCTTATAAACCTGCCAGAAAAGGAAACATCTTAATGTACAACGGCCCATGTAAATGTATGCATAAATCAAAAAAAAAATCACTTCTCATCATTCATTAATATGCCTGACTCATATCATACTAGAAATGTAATAGAATGCATGTATATCATGAGCAGAATCCAGACTTTTCCTTCTCAGACAGCCATCTCCGGAGCCTCCATTTCCTCTCTCTTTGGTTAGCCTTTCCCAACACATATCATTTTTTTCCAAATCTCTTCAAGATAGAAGAAAAAATTCATCGGACCATATATTTTTATCGCCTCGTAAAGTTCCATAATAGAGAGGGGCTTCCAAAAACTCATGAAAATCCAAACGAAAAAACTCCACGTTTTCAACTCAAACTCACTCCTCATCCCGTTTTTTGTTAAATGTAGGTAATCATAACAATTTTTAATGTATGCATAAACGTAAACAAAATGTCAAAACGAAGAAACTTATTTCCCGTGTGGTGTACTCCAGTAACGATGTTTAATCCCACGATGATAAGATAAATGGGAGGTGAGTGTGCGGATGGAAATCTATCAACGAGTGATATCCCTCTTTCACTATATGGTCAACAAAACGTAAAAAACTTGGTGAATGGATGTAATGAATGTCCACCTTATAAGCGAACATACAACATAGGCACTTTATCTTTCCATAATAATATTAGCATTATCTGTTTCAAATGAACGGATATGATTCAGACGTCTACAGTAGCAGTCACCAGCAGAGTAATATTTACCGTATGCAGCCATTTACCGATAATCCTTTCCAAAATACACAGTTGTAGGCGTTCATTCATGAAGATATAATAACCATTTGTGATGACATCCATGGCACGACATGCGCTGATATGTTGACGACGTTGATTCGTCGTCGTTTAGATAAGGACTGAGATCATTCATCACAGAGGAAAAATCAGAATTGACAATCTAAACGATAAATTCTTGTTTGCCGTTTTAGGAATATTACACAGTATCATCATCATCATCATATAGTTAACTTCTTTTTGTCTAGCCTGGTACCCTTTACAATCCTGCTCTCAGTTTCATAGACTCCATTGAACAAAGTAAAAGGAAGGTTAATGACGATCATAATTATCGTTTTCATGAGACCGTCTGCCTGTCTCCCTGTCTTCCTTAATGCGAATATAAAACGCGGCAATTTTTCACATGTTTTCCTAATTACATAATTTTAGTGAGTATTATGTTCTGCACTGCTTTCATTTTGGCCTTGGAGCAATTAATTAGCAAATTTGAAGTGGTCTCAAATTACACAGCTAATGCGACTAGCAAGCTCATTACATTCATTTACGTGCACTACAGGTTAATAATGTATGGATGGGATTTTTATAAGCACAAAGAAAGCGAAAACCAAACAGGAAAGTTTAAAACAGTAAGCAAATGAGCTAGTTTGATATATGCCTCATTTCCTTTCTGTCTTGTACACTTGTTCGAATGAAATGTGGAAACTGGTGGATACCCTTTCTTGCATGCAGTTCTATAGACTTTCCGAAGTTGATTGGAATTCTCATTTTTGTATATATTTCTTCCTAATATGTATGTAAATACCTACGTATAAGCATTAATAAATAGTCCAGTAAATATAGGGGGCAAGACAAGGTTTTGTAATAGGCAAGCATTTTATTTTATGCTTCAGCCTGCAAATAAACACTGTTTCAATAGCATGATGACATGAACACATTGGAAGTTTACCACTAAACGTGATGCAACATACATATAGGAACTCGAACAAAGTATAGAGTTTTCACCGACAGGTTATACGTCAAAAAGGGATTTTCTCCATAAAAAATATACAAGCACGCAACGCACAAACACTAACATTTGCATAAAACTGCCCATCAACAACAGTTTGCTTGCATTGTGCCCCCGTTGTTGTTCTTTTGTTGGGCTCTCTGTCATCCATTAACTCTCCTTCAACTCAGCTGAGGCATGAAACAACGGAAGGAACTAAATGAAAGGGTTCTCATTTTCGACTCTTTACTTACTCCTCTTGGAAAAAAATACTTTGACTGCACTACTCCCTCCACTATACTTAAGTTGATTTTCTCCAATATTCTGAATACATATATAAGTTCGTAAATCAAACACACATGCTATACATGTAGAAAACCACTTTTCTCTTTTCCTTCCTCCTTCCTATACATTAAGGATCGGTTAATGGGAAAGCTAAAAAATACACAGACTGCGTATAAAGTGCAGCATGCAGGTAGAAAGTTGCCAGCTGTGTAAGTCTTTTGGAATATGTATTGTTATATAAGTAAAAACGCACATTGTCATATACACAAATACACATGATTTGATTACATACAGGATCGAGAAAGCTTCTGTCTGGTGTCATTAAACCTCCACTGCCATTCCATGATTAGGGTGCTCTATGGAGCTACGCAAACACACACGTGAGCTACTTCACTCCCCTAATTTCATTGATTTAGTAATCATCGACATCATCGTTGTGACATTATGCATACATTATATTCATGTCTACCACCTACACGCAACTCCCCAAAGTCATTTTAAATGCGTAAGAAAAAAAGGGAGAGAAAGGAGAAACATACTCGTTTCCTTGTCTCGTCACAAAAAAAGTAGCTTTACATAATAATTTGGAGCTTACCTTGTACGAACACGGTCCACGACAAAAGCCAAAGTAAAGTCCACCACATTTCCGCTAAATCCTTGAAAATTCCGTTTCTTTTCTTGAGACCCATTTTGGCATAACGGCACACACACTCTACTTCTTTCTAGTAATTCGTCTTGACGTACGTTGTAAATTATCCTATGCGCATAGTTTTACACATATTTCTCACTTTTGTTCTTTTTTAGTGTATTTGAAAAAGTTGTAACTTCTTTATAGCATGCTATCATCATTCATTTCATTACCATGAGTATTACGTTTGAAGAAATCTAAACTTTGACTAAGTTTCCTCCACTCTCACTCCTTCGGTCAGATAAAAGGGGGAAGTGATCCAAGAAGAAATCGGGTGATGAGATTTTAATTCCCTTCCCTGTGAATAGGAGCAATAACGATTTTCTCAGTAAGTAGGTAGGTGTGAATGAAGTGGGAAGAGATAGCGCACGACTACAACACACTTCACTTGCCTAAGCAAAATGGCTTCTAGTCTTGAGTTTCCGAAAATATCGATCTGTTTATGTGTTTACTGTAAAAACTTTGTTCACCTTTTTCCCCAAAAAATATTCGAAACGATCACGTTGAAAAGAGATAGTTAAGCTAAATGTTTGAAAAACGTGATAAGAGCATTAGAAGGATGGCATAAACGATGCACAATAACACTTGCTAATTTCAATCCCCTTCTTTACCAACAACGTCAGCAATTTCAAGTTTTCTTTGGCCAAACGCTATGCGCAACTTTTCCTTTTTTACAAGTTATCTCGTACCATCAAGAAGAGTGGGAGTGAGCAATATATATTAAGAAACTATCTCACTTTTATTGCTGATTGCTTCTCCCTCTCCAACTATTTTTTCTCCTTTTAACGTCCGATATAAAAGGATGTAAGAGTGCAGTGTGTGTAAAGAAGTAAACTATAGTGGTCCTAGTTTCGCTCGTTTTTTACCCACAGTAACACTTCAACGAAACTTAAGTTTTTTGTATCTTACTTTCCTCCACACTTTAGTTCACTGTGAAAAGAGAGTAGTTTTCTGGAGTCGGTGAGACCAAGACGACAGGGCAATTCCTCTCGATTGAATCATTTCCTCCAAAAGCCATCCAAAACTTGAGTTTTTGTTCGGTCCAGATAAGAAACTGATATCAGTAGCATTAGCAAGTCCGCACTCTCAGCTCTCTTCTAGGCCGTTTATAATGGGGATGTGTTTTGTTGCGAGGAATGGGATATGGTAGTTGAGGTTTCCAATGAAAATGGAATACCCACTATAAAGTACAGTCATTCAAGAGACACAAAGCTACAGGGAAAGAAAGAGGGAACAATTTTTGATGCGTAAACTTTTCGCTACAGAATTTCCTTTTTGCAGAATGTCGCCGTTGAAATGGAGATAACGTACATGTAATGTATACCCCCTTTTTCGTTTACTCAACCACAAATACAGCCAATGTAACAGAAACAAGGTTTTTGGGTATGTTTGATGGTTTCGTTTGCTTCTGTTTGGTTTTCTCGTCGTCACTCTTGAAGTGAGTCCTTGTCCTGTTTAGTCTTGCAATTTAGTATTTAACTGACTCAGGACGCTCAACGATTTCCCTCCTTTGTCCGAGTAAATTGGAGTTGTACCAAAGGATAATGTCCTTTGAATGACCACCTCCAAAGGAATCAGATCAACTTTCTGTTTAACAAGTGATTAAAGCTGCTACTACATCACCTTTACATTTACGAGTAACAGAGACACGTTCCTCAATAGGTATGCCTTTTTTACACAGCACAACTACCGTCTTTCTCGTTCTTTTAGTTTTCTCTCCCTGATTATGAATTCATGTCAGCTTTCAACAAGATGAGTATTTTTTATCTCACAAGCTGATGTAGGGCCAGTTTATCTTCTTCGTTGGTAGGATATCTACTTCATAACTTAAGAGTTTGGGGTGATAAAGGGAAAGAGTATTTTCACGAGTAATTACACAAACACCAAGTGAAGCCAATCCCAATTATAACTTGTACCAGCAAACGCTCAAGAAGTCACTTTAGATCAGAAATATTATTTTTGATGAAAGCTCCACTCAATTCGCAGTCATTTCCCGTTCGAAAAACTTTTTTTTCTCTTTCGAGTGGAGAAGTCCAATCAAACAGATTATTATGCAGTCCTCGATTTTCATCAATTTGAATATTCATTCATTTGCATTTATAGAACCGCACACAAGAGTATACGAACCACTACACAGGCTTATGCATTCGTGAGGGTTGGGTCGATAGAGGAAACGGCTACATGAGAAGGATGCAGTTTGAGAGGCTACGAAAGAGTACGTGCATCACTCACAGAAACTCTTGAGAAAAGGATTTTTGGTCGGTGTGATTGGATTGTGAGTGAGGATAAATTCATACATTCACCATAATATTATGAATATACTTATCCTATCAGTTGATATATACCGCTAATAAGTTGTCGCTGGGTAATGTACCTGAAATGGCTTACAAAAAAGCTGGAGATGATTTTTGCGTTTTTTTCTTCTCTCTCAGTCCTTCTCTCACTCAAGTTGAAGCCGACTATGTGGCGTATTTTTTTCTTGTGATGTTGCGCTTCTCTCGGTTCCAATCCTTTCTATATTCCTTCTAATAATAGATGACTCGACATTATTCAATGTCTTGAGCCTTTTCTCTGCTATTTCTTGTTGCTGTCGATGATGCCGTTTCTTATGTATTCCCTTTCCAGTCTCAAGTGTCTGAAGATGATGGTGCTATTAGCAGAGAGGGAAAGAGTGATGTGCAGTTTTTTCAACGAGGGGCTTAGATCTTAACAAAGATCTTTTTTTCCTGACAAGATGATTTCAGTGGGGGCTGGAGTGCGTTTGATTGAAGAAGAAAAAAATCTCTCAAGTAATCTGTAAAAGGGGTGGTGTAATACGAGGTGAAAGTTTATCCCAGAAAGAATCCTTTTAGAGTTCTCCGTTGTTCACGACAAGACAGATCTGTGAAAACAGAAAAAAATGTTGATATTAATTTAGAGAGTATTCAATTTTCGAGGGGATTGGCAATTACGAAATAATTCATGTGATGACTTTTCACATCGATTTTCTTACTTTCTAATTTACTTTTTTACAATTATGACAAATTGGAGGAGGGAAAGCTCAAGTTTTGATAAGAAAGGAATTATATAAACCGCACGTTTCTTGTACTTATTTCCATGTGTCGTCAGTTGCCAATATAGCGTGGGACTGGCAATGACATTTTACTTTTATAGCCTTTCCATCATTTAATATTTATACGATTTCATGTCGGAGAAAGAGCTTCAGAGCAAACTTACATTTCAACTTGAAATGGATTGCGTGAGAGTAAAAAGAAAATCAACACAGGAAACTTCAATCTATGCAAATCTGAAGGTAGCACACGACGTAACTTACTTTGTACACAATAAACGACTTCCGTCGATAACAATGAACAGCGATAGACGCATACCTACAGGCTTTCTACCATACCACCACATTTTATGTACTTTTTTCTTCCATTTTATTTCATTCGAGGTCTTTTTTAATGCAATCAAATCCAAACACAGAGAGGCAATCAAATCAAGTTTTATTCTTAGGTACCCATTCCCTGAGAAAAACTCAATCTGGTAAACATTTCCTGAAAAATTTCATTTTATTTTCATCATTTCCACCTCTCACATCCACACATGCACACGTACATCAGAATACGACTGGAAAAGTTTGATTGCATATTGCACCAAGTAAACATGCAGCACTTCAATCAAATTCGATGTTGCTGGAAGAAGTGTTCCGTCATAATGGGAATGATAAGAAAGGTTTTGAGCGAAGAAAGCATTCTTATGCACACACAACTCACCTGCATCATGCAAGCGTGAATTATGAATGCGTTTTATTGTTGGTGTTACTATTGCACATATCTACGCATTACTTATGTGAACAATACAAGGGAAATGATGGGATAGAAATGCAATAGTTTTTTACATGACCAACACTCCAACTCCAGGCCTGATAGGTGTGAGTACGAAGTCAACAAAAAATGAGAACGGTGTTGTACTGCTGGTGGCTCAAGTTTGTATGCCTGGATGGTGTGATGACTCTACCTTAAACAGTGTCAGGGTTGCCAGGATGATGCTTCAACTTGTCAGTTATCTGTCTGTCATGTTATCAGGGGCAGGAGAGGAAAAAGTAATGAATGCATCTGCATATAAAATGCATAAGAGTAGATGCATGTAGTTCCCTATTGTATAACTAATCTTAGGGGAAGGGTACCCATGCAAATGTCTGTTTCAGTTTTCCCTGGAAGGAGAATAACGCATGGATGACATGAGCTGACAAGAAAGCGTCTGCCTATCAACGACTCCTCCTGTTTGATGTGTCTGTCTGCCTTCGTAGGAAACAGGAAAAGGGAAGTAAACAAGTTATGCTTTGGAAAGTGAACTTACAAAGTCATGCTCATTCCAACCGTTTCAAAAGTTTAGATATGCGAGTGGAATTAAATTTTATGCAAATGAAAACATTGAGTATTTTTTATCTTTCTCACTGACCTTTATGCTTCTTTATTCCAATCAATTTATCATCCCGACTTGTCCTGTTTTTGTAAGTACGATGATGTACATAAAATATATATTATGGAGTGTGAACTCGTCTCATGATTTTCAACAGTCAAAAAACCCTTCCCTGCAGTCAAATAAAAGTGCATTGGAGGTGACCTCTTAAGCAATTTTAACGATGTGTATGGCTAATGTAGCTCATGCTTGTTGTTATTATTGGGTACTTGAAAAGCACAACCCGAACACGGCTCCAACGTGTGTATGCACTATGTACCAAACACTCAAGAGCCACTTGGGTGCTCTAAGGGTAATGTTCTATATCTGGAAAAACAAGCAATTATTAAGGGGTAAAGTGTACATAGTACATGACAACTGACATTTACGATCGAGACTCCAGCTTGACCGAGAAGAGTCTGAAGAGGCAGGCTCTCTCTCTTACCATAAGATCTTCAAGATATTAAGATAAAGCAAAGAGAATGTCTTTACTATTTACAGTGCTCTCCAAAGACTATTCCTCTTTGAGATGGATCACGGTATGAGGGATGATATCGAAGAAAAGGAAATACTACAGAATATCATTAGTTACACAAGATCCCACAGCTACTGGTGGGCTACATTGCACTTTCAGTCATCCAGCTTTCGTGATGCAGGGCGAACATTTCTGATGGGGAAAAGTTTTTTCTCAAGTGCAATATCTACTTTAGGTTTAGTTCCTGTTCATCATCATGAACTTCAGAAGCTTTGTAGCCTCTGGCACCATCCCATATAATGACTGTCCTCTCTTCACAACACCATCTTTTTCCCCTGCACAGCGTCATTTTTCTTCCCGTCGTCGTTTGAATGTCGCCATTTCATGAAAATGGTGTATTTTAAAAGTGCAGGAGACAGAATATTAGAGGAGGAATGGGATGATATTGCAAAAGTCGTTTTTAGGGAAAAAACGTTCTGCCTTTCGTATTCTACGTGACGTGATAAAGATTCTTGGACAGATATTATTATGCAGAGGGAAGAAAAAGGCGTAAAAACCATGGAACGGGTGTTTTTTCTGTATCAAGGAACAGTGAATGAATTCCATTCTGTAATGTACTTCATGTATCATGAAAGACCACTCGTATCATTGCTAATAATGATAAGAATATTCTATTTTATATGGAAGAAGGGGAGAAAAATTCAAGATTAAAATCTTTCCTTAACAAGCGACACGAGTAAATGTTCTGAGCTCTTCTCTCGAAAAAATGAATCGCATCCCAGCACGTCTCAAGCGAGATACATGTAGACTAAATATTAGTTTTTTCTGATTTCAAATCTTCAGGGGGTATTATCACGTCAAATCAAAATTGCAATGAGCGAGTGGTCATTGCCTTGTCTTATGACAGGGTTACAATAACAAACTATATAGATTTTGCTCGACTTTTCTCTCCATCTTTTTAAACTTGTTTATCTCATCTTCATCATTATCTAAGGGATCGTTTACATCAAGCAAAGGAAAGAGTATGAATTTTGACATGGAGTCTTGCCCTTTCACACGGCCACTAAATACAAAAGCATCTGCGGTTCTGTATACCTCTACCCAATTCCATTATTTTGCTCAATGATGACTTTCAGTTTGATCTCATCAAACTGAAATCAGTTTCCTGTCATATAAATATACTTGGAGATCTTATTAAATCTAAAAGTCTTATCGTCTTCTTTGCACACATGTACCTTACATTTCTTATTGGGTCTGGTCTTTTGTTGACCATAACCAGTGCAACGTTTGCATTTGCAATAATACCAAGTAAATGTTATGCGAAAATGTGAGATGGAATTTCAAGCAGACATAGGTATATCCCATTTTGTGACATGTAATATATTCTGAGAAAGTCAAAATCCATAGGACAAAAACAAAAGATAACATTCATGATTTGCAAGTTCCCTGACTGCCGTGCCTTTTTTGAAAAGTTACATGACACGTGTGATATTGTTTGACTTTCTTAAGAAAATGAACTGTTGCTTGTTTCAAAGTAACTGGGATTGACAACTGGTCAATGAATAATCAAATGAAGAAGATAAATGATGCGGACCGTATATTCCATGTTTTTTTTTCAGCAAGCATAAAACATTTTTAGCAGATGATTTCAGCCTTGGAGCAGTTCTTCATAGAATTTTAAATTAGAAAAGAGAAAGACATGTAGCCATCACCTGATGAGATTATTATCTCATACGTTTTAGCCCCGTGCACCGTCATCAACTTCTCATTTCATTAGGTTACATTTATCTTTAAACGATATTGGATTGGGGAGGTTATTACCGAAAGATGCTATGCTTATATCAAAATGAACAAAACTATGCGTTATTATTATGCATGAAACCAATTTTGCCCGAAGCGGGAAGCGTTAAAACAGCTTGATAAAGTTTTCGCTCGTGATCCCACTCGGAGGAATGTATTCCGGTTTGAGAACAGAGACCACAAGCCTCTCTTTTGTTAACTAGCACCAAGCCAATACATACTTTAGATAAAATTGTTAGCGGTTTCTGCACATTTATTCATTATGATGTGGATAATCATGAAGGAACCTGTCTATTATAAAAAAATTGAAATGAAGTGCTGCACTCACTTCCTGAACACAGGATCGATTTGTTAGTATATATTGTTATCAAGCTACAAATTTGCTAACTTCTTAATCCGTGTCAGTTTGCAGTAGCCTATATCCCATTAAACCATCACCTCCGCATTCAAAGGATGTAAACATGATCTAACTCCATTGTTTAATGAAATGTGTATGGTGTATGAAACAAATCCATTTAGACCAAAATGATTTTCTCAGGTATATGGTCATCCGCACTGACACGTCAACATCATCATCATTTTTTCACAGGGAAGTCTGCACGTGAACATTCAACAACATTTAATGTTGATCGTGCCCCGTTAAAACGTACAGGTTCCATAAAATTAAGAGATTACATCAGCCAATACAGGGAAAAGACTTGCGTAGAACAATTTTTTTGTAGTAAATTAGCCTTGTGCTGTCGTGTCTCAACAGAGCATATTATACATCATCCCCTGTTCTTGTCTCGGAAGGTAATAAATTAATGCATCCAGCTAAGCATCACAAGAGCCACACAGTATGTTGTAGTGTGTATTGAATTACTCGTCATCGTCGTCTTTTAAACTTTAAGCTCCTTTTTTCTTTTTGCTGACGAGCAGACAGCCATTAGGCATGCACCAGGGAGAAGCATTTGACACGATATATTAGACGAGATGTGATATAAAATTTCAACCTGCAAATTACTACCGGAGTTACTAGTGTGCGGCAAGTTTACTGCTTCTGTCATGTAATGTTCCTTGTATACTATGCAAGCGATCCATTAGCATACTAGAAAATCTGCCTAACGTGCATTTTAATAATACTAGCAGTCAAGCTGAAAGTTGTCATTATTATGCAGTCATTTGTGTTTAATATCATGCATAAATTCCTACACTACACAGGAATTTATGGGGGTTCGCAAGATCCACAAAAACAAACTTCTTTGTTTCTTCCAATTCCAAAAGGCCAACGTCGTTGGAGACACGAGAGAAAAATAAAAATGCAATAGCCGAGAAAATATCTGCATTAAAAGACACAAAAATGGTAATGCAAATGCAATGTGTATGTTTTAATATGCACCACATCTGTTATGCCATGCATTTTAGAGTCTCAACCCCCACGCACTTTCACAACAGTAATGATGATGGGCTCACGATATGGTATGACTTTGGAGAGAATATAGAAAATTTCAGAAAATGACTGCATTGTTCTTCTACCTTGTTTATATAAATACCTGCATTCATACGTACGCGGAGGGGATGGTTGGACGCATTCTTAAGCCATAAA
>JAHZNA010004178.1:0-12547 GCA_027743935.1 Sinodicranocentrus sp. ZH6
ACCCACTTTGGTAATAGTCTGCTGTAGACCCACTTTGGTCTGCTGGGGACCTTCCACCCTCCTGCTGTGCGAATCTGGTGAGTGCACACTGTTTTTCTTTTTTCATTCACTACAAGAATTTCTAATCCTCAACGTCAACAGGTGACTGATTACATAATTGCCATTGCAAATCAACCCCCTTCGTTTGTGGAATTAAGTCGACAAACTATGAACTAGTAGTATCAACCTTGTGAGCCCTCGGCAATTTTTTCAGGATGACTTTTTTAGATAAATTTACAAAATTTCCGAGTTTGGAAGAAGTGAAGCTGGAGTTTGATAAATTTTTAAATGGACGTGCATTAAGTCATCCAGGTGCAGCGCTTAAACCTAAGCAGCTGAAAGACATCACTCATTCCGGACTGTTTCTACTTCATCACATGCCCTGTGCTCGGGATGCTGTATTTGATTTCATTTCGACAGTGTACGAGGACATTGTCAACGAGTATATGTCGCAGATAGTAGATTTAACCGTAAGTGTATAAAAATTACTAGCTGTTGGTATACACATGAAACATAACCTGCAACGTAACCTAAACCACGTGTGGGTGTGACGTGTTGTAAAGTTTTGACATGTTACAAATTAATGCATATTATTTATTTATTTATTTGTAGAATACATCCGCTATTAAGAACACCGACGATGACGTACAACTCTTAGAGGATATCCACAATACGTTTATCCTGTACCTAGAATCCTGTGGACAAATATGGGCTCCGATATTGTCACAATGGACTTTACAGCTTCTTGGCCAACTATCCTCTCATTTCTCCAGCAAAACTATTTTTGGACACTGTCAAAGTGTGAATGAAGTTATACCGATTTGGATGGGATGCAAAGCAGTGCAGAGTTTGCTAGATTTAACTTCACGGTCGTTAACATGTAAAGGGCATGCAAATGAAAATGCTTTCATTTCGGCTTTACTAGGTTGGTGATTTTTTATTTTTATATTCATACAATTAAAACTGGATTTTGAACGCCTGCTGGAGCTATTTCACTAGCTGCATTACTCATTTATTGTATTTTTCCCATTTAAAATTGTTGGTTGAAGTAAGGCAGCCATTCAATCCTGTTGCCTTACTTCAACCAAATTGTTTCTTCGACAACCAAAATTTTGAAATGGGGAAAATCACACGGGGAATTAACTTAAAAATACAAATACAGAAGCGTAGAAAGCGATAAACTAGGACTCACCATATGATTTAACCATCATTAGCTTTCCATGTAATTTTCATCTCAAAGTTTTTGTTGTGAAAGAAACAATTCTAAATGTGAAAATAAAACATTAGATGAAGGCATACACAGAATCCGAATTTCTGTGATGTTATAGCCCATATATGAAGACCTGTTTTATCAGCCATATTCTGCATTTTATGTATTTTTTCTACTTTACTTAAAATTTCCCATTTCTATGACTACCGAAATTTTGAGTTTGAAAGAAGAGCACGAAAAATTAACGTGGAAATGCAAATGCAGAATATGGTCTAATGGTAGAGCGTAATTTACTAACAAGTCATTTTTTGCAGATACAAGCGCGTCCCATAGCCCTCATTTTGATTGGGTAGTTGCTCATGTTGGTAACTCCTATCCACAAACTATTGTTAGTAAAGTATTGGCCCTGGGGCTACAAAACTTTTCGTCCAACCCCCCGACTATATCTAAACTTAGTTCTGTTGCCGGCATTCTTGGCCATTTAGTGACAACTCATGCCAAAGAAGTTAAAGAAGCCTTTCAGCAAATACTTGAAGTAAAATATTTTAACACTCTATATTAATTCTCATATGTATGTATTACTTCTATCGGAACGGAATGTTCTCTCATGTATAAATCTATTTATTGAATTTGAAGGACGCACTTTCTGGAACTCAAGCATCAGGCCGATCTACAGAAGCCTTTTCAATCCCTTATCTTCTCCAACTTTGTTCTTCCTCTGTCACCTTACTGGATGTATTGATGGACAGTACTTTACCAAAAGGTAGTTACACTTACAAGTTAATTAGGTCTTCTAAAAGCTAGCACTAGATAATAGCACGACGTAAATGACTAACTGTGAGAGAGCATATTGAGTTAATTGACCTTACGTTTTATGGGAAGTTGGAACTTAGATTGTGAATCTGAAATTATTTTGCACTTTTTGTATTTTTAGTCGAAGATGTTCTATTTTGGGAATGAACATCAACAGAACATATTAAAAATTGTGAAAATATTTCTGTTGTAAGATAAAAGCCGATTTTGAGATATAATTTTTCGTAACAGAGCATTACAGCAAAATGATTTCAGATTCGTAATCTACGTTTCGAAATCAACTAGAAATGATACTTGGTTAGACCGTAGACCTGGCTCGAGATTCCACCTTGTTTGATAATTCACTTCGACATTGTACTTGTAATGGACTGCAGTTGCAGATAACCGTTAATGACTTTTGAGTGACCAATATGTTTGGTGAGCGGCTTTAATCCGCACAGCCGAACATAAACCTCCAAACCTCGAGTTATGTTTGGACGGTATAGATATTTCATGCCATACACATGTAGCTTTTTCACTTAGTTTTTTCTCTCTTAAACTTACGTATTTAGTTTTAAATTCGCGCGAATATGATCGACAAAGTTTGCTACAATCACTTTACTTTTAACAGTTAAAAGCGAATCCCTAGAAAAATTGATTTATCTGGTTCCACGGTGGACACAAATGCATTTTGGAGGACAGGAACGAGCTGTGGTAGCGCTTGTAACTCACCTAATTTTAAAAAGCACCAAAGGTCCCAAAGCACTTGAAATATTGATGTGTGGTTGCAAAGTATGGAGTGGAGTGATTGGGGATAAAGCAAGAGTATTATTAGGTAATTGGGATATCAATTTTGTGTTTCAAAATCTTGTCGGTAATGTTTAACCAGTACATTGGTTATAATAGTTTTTCATTCTTGCAGATCACTTCACTTCCGAGCTGTCAGATTTACTATACGAATCTGATTCAGGAAGAAAAGATACTTTCAAGAATTTTCCTTGCATTCCTGCTCTGAAAGACAGTTATATTCTTATCCTGAAATTTGTAACAGAAACAGATGCGCAAGTATGTCGAACAGCAAAAGAACTTGTCAAATTACTTGCTCTATACGATGGCCCATCAGTTGGAGTCGCAGCTGCATGTCATTATTTACGATTTGCTACAGAAGAAAAACATTTATGGCATTTTGCGGATCTCATTGCAACCTTGGAATTAAAATACTCTGATGTATTAAAAGACTGTATTCGAATTTTAGCTGTAAAATCGGACTTATCTTCAAGCCAGTCTAAGTATCACAATATACTCTCCGACGATCCAATTCGTATTTGGAAAAATATTCTTCGTTTAATTAAAACTGAACATATCCAAGGTCAATTTCCTATACGCTACAAGTTGTCTAAGGTATTGCAAGCAAACTTAGTTGCGATAATACCAATATTAGATACTCGCAAACCTTCTTTCTGTTTCGAAGAATGCAGCCTTATCGTAGAAATCATGTCAAAAGTTCCTAACATGGATAGTAAAATGAGATTTGGGGACTTGTTGACGTTGGGAAGATTTTTGGTAGATTATTTGATCCGAGTGTTGTTTGTTATGGAAGACCAGATTAAGAAAACTGCTGAAGTATTTAATATAACACAACTACTGACGAAGTTGTCTCAGAATCAAGCAATACAAAATGATGCCCTTAGGAGCTTAGTTCAAGCGTCCTTGGATCCGGATAACCGACCCTTATTCATGAAACAAGTGGTGTGGTCCAAGTCCTCTATGTCAGGATTTGATGTAGACAATCTCTGCGATAATGATGACTTTCAACCTGAAAGATTCTCCATGTACGTTCCATTGATGAAAGAAAACCAGAAGAGAACTGCTAGTATTTCATTATGCCGTGTACACTCAACCAGTTTGCATTCGGGAAAACTTCCTAAACGTGAACTCAACTGGAGATCATCGCCAAAAGTTCAAATCAAGACTAACTCGAACGCACAATTAAATCTGAATTTGTTTCTCAGTACTTTAGTCAACGTTTCTATGGCTATTCCAGCTGTAAGTGATAACAGTAAGGATGATGCTGCCAGTAAAAATGCCCTAGTCTCAACTGAAGCTATTCGAAAAATAGCTTTACTCCTAGTTGAAATAGTTTCCCCAGATGTCATGTTTAACGGGTTACCTTGGCCAGAAGAGGAGTTTTCAAAGGTAAGCCTAAAATAACTAAAATTTAGTGATTTTGACGCCGGTTTTTAACGTTTTTCTGGTTCATTTTAAAGGTACAGGTGGAGCGCGACCTACAAATTCGAAGAGCGTTTGAGCATCACCCTTATCTCTGGGATTTCCTAGAAATGGTAGCCAGCCACTGTCCCTCTTTATGTTATTGTTCTGTTCTTCTCAGGGCTCTTACGGCTACGCTTATGGCACACTGGACATCTTGCCAGGTATGAGGTTACATATAAATTTAACCAAATTAAAATTTTGAATGTGTTCAGAAATAAGCCAAAATTCTCTAGTTTACTCCATTTTGCGGTACTTAATTTCCCCTATAAGATTGTTTGTTGTTTAATAATAAACAGGAAGCGCCGTCAAGGAATTCTCCACTTCAACTCGAGTGGACAGTACGTCTAATTAATATAATGCAAACGGGGCAGCTACTTCCGCCACCCCTTTGCTACATTGGAGAAATCTTACACGAACTCGGAGCTAACGAAGTATTACATCTTTTGCGCGATATTTGGGCCTATATGAGAGTGAATGTTCCCGTTCCCGCGTTATTTCTCAAAGATTCTGCATCAAAACGTTATATAAGGAGTACAGACTTTTTAAAAGTTGATCCAATATTTACTGAGAAGCTGAGGCTAGTATTACTCAATAACGTAGAGACTTTGGGGTACCTATACCCAAAATTTTTTCCACTGCATGTCAAAATTGAACACACACCTAGACGGCCAGACAATAAAATTGTATCTACAGAAAATGGTTCTATGTATTTCAATTCTACGACAGCATGAAGGACAATAACTTATTACAATTTCTACAACAAATAAGAAAAACTAGTATCCATATTCATATGATTATCACTTTAAATATACTCTATTCTATGTACATACAGATACAGACTGGTATAATTATATAAGTGTATAATATCTAGAATTGGTAGTTAATAAAAGTGTGTTATACATCATAAAACAGAACTGTTTCCTCTTATCTAGTTTTCATTACACAATGATACGTACTAAGTAAGTCAAAATCGGGCAGCTGACATGTTAACGAGGCTATTTTACGCCTTCAAACTGGATGAATCCACAGTGCAAAGTAAAAGCTCACACGCCTAAACTGCCATACAAAACTACATACATACAACAATCTGTTCTTGAAAGAAATCGCAATCGAAACTTTTTAAAAATTCGGATCATACAAGGTCCATCTCGGAGTTTTATTTAAATACTTATATATGCATATTGGTGCTGGTGTTACTTAAATCAACGTCTTTAATGCACAATACAGTGTAACTAGGAAAACATTAAAATTATGCTCAACTTTTGCATCAACTCCTATTATAAAATTACAAATGTCTAAACCTTCTAAAGGCGATCTAAACTATAAACAAGTTAATAGTCTCCAACTGCACTTTACAAAGCCTTGCTGCTATATAGCGCTCTCATATAACTGTGAGAATGTACGAGAACTCTTACATACAATGACAAAGAAAGGTAAAATGACTTTCACAGAATCTGCTTACATCTAAGTTATGATCGAAACCTACATTCACACTTTATTAGAATTACTTTATGCATAAAAATTTTCAACAGGGTTACGCTAGTAAAACTACCCTCATTGAATCGGTAATGTATCTTTTCTCTCCCTGGAACTGCATTTGTAACAATCGAGATGTAATAACTTTCTTTCAAATATTTCGTTTCGTCGTGCCTTTTAATGCTAAATGACCAGTTACAACACGCATATATATCATCTTACTAAAATGGACCGATATTTTCAAGAATAGGTTCGATATTCGATTACCTGTGGTTCGATTCACAGGCTGGGGATTAATTTTCTAATGAATCGAGACTTCAAATTCTTTAAATTTTAAAAACACTGCTACTCACAGTATAAACAGAGTTTAAAATTCCATCAAAAATGTTACTTTTTCCTTTAAACTCGCGAAACGTGGACGGATTACGGCTACACAAATAAAGGAGTCGGAACCGAATTCATTTACATGCAACTCAGGAGTGTCAATTTTTACAAACAAGTAATGTTTTGCACTTTTAGGAATAAACTGTACATCGCGATAGCGGCTTTCGTGCATAACAAAGAGTTGGCGATTTTTAAAATTTAAATGCACCGATTTTCTAACGTTGCAACTCAAAGCTGTGCTAAAAGTAGAGGGGTCATATACTTCTTTCACTACATTTTAAAATTATTTATAACTTAACACGTCGAAATTCCATTTTTCTTGCCTTCGGCAGAACTATACAATATATGCACGCCGACAATTATATGATGACTTTAAAATGTTTTGGCATTTAATTTCATTAATAAGCTGGGTATGCATTTAAAACGAATGCAAGGATGTACCTTCAAATCCACGGTAATTCTTTCCTAGTTCAAGCAGTACACGATTAAATATAACATCAATAGCTTGCTTTAAATTATGTGGGGCGTAATTTGAATTTCTCTTCCTTGATGGAGAGGTTGTAATTTAGTCATTATTGGGGGTGATAATTACAGTAAAAGAGTTTGCAAGTTTATGGAACATAGTATTTCAACACTTGCTTTTGCCATGAAGATTGAATAAACATTCAACAGCTTGGCAAAATAATTATAAAATTACCTCGTGGCTGTTACTTGAATTATACATACATCTTTTGAGGTTCTTTACTAATCAAAGTGTTCAAGACTTGCAAAAGTAGGCTGTTGTTCGTAGGAAGCAGGCTAGGGCTGCTCGTAACTCGTAACCCACTTTCGTCAATCGATAAATACCCATATTTAATAAATGTAACTGGTTACTGGGTACTTACCTAATCAACTCATGAAGCAACGTCGACTAATTAGACATTGATTGCTATTGTATGCTTGTCATGTAATGATCTGAAGCATAATGTGTTGCTAAAATTCTCATGCTTATCTGTCGTTTGACCTGAACCGGAGATAGTACAATAAAGCACTGTGATGATAATTACCCTGTTCTACAATAATACATGATGAGTATCAATGCGTTAGAAAATTTTTAACCCGCTTCATCTCAGTTTTGCCAACTGTTGAATTAGAATTGCTTGAATGTTGTTCTGGTGTCATCAATGAGCTCTTAGGGGTTTGCTGCACACCGTTTGATAGACTCGCTTTGTTCTTAAGCGGCGCATCACGAACATCGGGTGCAAGAATACTTTCCGCACATTCGGGATGAGCTGGAGAGTGTTTTAAATCCATTCCAGATGTTGCCTACAAACATTTTATCATATCACGTGAATTTCCTGAGCAGAGTAAATCACTGTTTAAAATATTCCTATTTGAAGTTTGACTGATACTGATGGTTATGTACTACAATCGGGATTAATGGAAATGAAATAAAAAATTGTGAATGTTAAGTTGTAAGTCCCATCTTTACTTTAATACGCGCGCAGGCACGCCTGAAGTGTACTATGATAATTTGTCAATAATAATAATTATAATATTTCATAATTTTTTCCATAGACTGTCAGCTTGTTAGAACAAACCAAAGATATTCAACTAGAGATATATCACGCCCATGTTAGAAGTACCCCCTTCCTCTGAAATATGTTATGCAAAGTTTTTGTCACAAAGTTGAAATAGTATCCACGACTACTTTTGAATTTAAATGGAAGGGATAAAAATTAAGGAACAATTTGATGCGACAAGCGGCTTTGTAACAAGCTTCAATTAAAAACCCAAATCTAAAATCGTTGCACCCTCTGAATCTATATCAACTCACTGGAACAAACCCTGAATTCCTTTAGCATTAGTACATTCTTTCATAAGCTCGTTTTTCAGAAATGCATTTGCATGTAAATTCTCTTATGACTTCTCCAGTTGTACTTAATTCCTGACCCTCCTAAGAAAAAAAGCTAATACTGCTCGTCCTTCGTGTTATAAGGCTTAACTCATAAATTCGGTAGCCATACCAATACCAAACAAGCCATATTTTAACCTCACTATGATTGAATAAATTTATCTTAGAATCAATAAACGGATATTTTGAAGAAGTATCAATCAATATCAATAGAACACTTGTGAGAAAAGGAACTTAAAATGTTATTTTTGTCGCTGAACATACCTTTCCGATCACTTCAATTGGAACTACGTTCATAGCTTTGGCCACTCTGTGTTCTATCAAGTAGAATATGTACTCATCATACAAAAGTCGCAATAGATGAAAAGATCCAAAGCTAGCTGCGCTCCGTAAAGTTAGATCCCGAATGATAAGAGAGCTGAAATTAATAAATAAGTACATTAAACGCATGAAGCATAAATGTTGTGAACCAAAATAAAATTCTAAGGCCATCATTGTATGAAGTAAATAAGAAAAAGATTATTGTAACATCTTTGGGTAATGTTTAAACACACACATCACATTCTTTAGTAGTTGGAGTTGAAAGATCTTAGTGAGAAATTAAACAAAAAAAGCAATAGTGATGATTTGGTAGTCATTAAAACGTCAACATACCTGTAGAAAGACCATTTTAGTAAGGTATGACGAGCAGACTGAACAAAGTTTGGCTTGTTTTCAAATGGTTTTAGAATTTTATCTACAACTTTTTCCAACCATTCGCCCCACTCGTCTAATGTGCGTTGCTGGGCCAGCGTGTTCTTAAAATCCTGCTCGATGCTAGGAACAGTGTTTCCCATACACCCGCATACCCAGGAAGCCTACAAAAAATGAGGATTTTACATTACTAGAAGAAATGTGGGTTGCCCGGAGCTACCATTTTTTGAGAGAATGTGCCTTTTTTCACTTCAAGTACGCAACTCCGCTAATGTGCACGGGGAATGAAAATATATTCTTTACACGAGAGTTAAGGCTCAAAATTGTAATAACCAATACTGACAATTTTTCATTGATGAGGGATTTTCGCGTTGAAAAGCTGAGTATAGCAAACTACTATACAGTTGAAATTAAATTGGTACAATGCCAAGAGATTTTAAATCGTTTGCACATCGCCATTGTAGCTGCGCACTTGAACGTGCTTAAGCTGCGAAAAGTTTTTGCGATAAGGCTTTCATAGAAATATTAAGTTGATGATTGTAGCATACCTGCTCTTCTACGATACGGAAATCAACCCGATTGAGATCAGCGAGCATTTGAGTAATTTGATTCTGATTTTGAAGAACAGCTCTAGCTGCTTGTGCTAAATGATTCAAGGAAGTATATCTTCGAAGGGTCTGCGCTAATGCATTAACAACTGCAACTTTTACAGACACCATTTCTTCAGGATATCCAGTCATAGATGAGGTCAACCAAGTTTCCAATACTTTCGCAAAATTGCGTATTGCCTGTGTCATTGCACCTAAAAAATAATGTATGCTTCAACTTCAACTGTGTAATTAAACCATGCTCGAATGCTATCTACTACTGTATATATCTGGACAATAGATCATTCATAGCATAGCAGAACGAATTTCTGTTTAAGAATTCTTACTAGGAATTGGCCGAAGCACATCCGGTAACAACATTTCCACAATATGTTGATACATCTTAAAGTCTACTTTCCTCACAAAATTTTGTGCAGCTTTTAGTTCACAAATCATCAGCATTTTCGGCCTGGAAAAGCAATTAAAGTTAATTAGATAATAGCTAAAAGTTACTAAAAGTCGGGTGACTTAAGTTGTAAAGTGGCTTACATAGGAAGAATGTTCTCAAAATCAACCGCATTTTCTCCAGATCCCAAAATAGCATCACTGCAACTTCTCCAAAAGGATTTCCAGTTTAATTCGAATTGTGGCAAATTGAAGTTAGCAACAGTTTCGAGCAACACCTACAATTAAATATGTTTGGAACTTTTCAGTGGATTCTAAAAGAAATTCTATAACAGGTTTTTTTACACCCATACCTTGTTGTGCTCGTAGTACAAAGTTCTGAATACAAATAGGTCATTTTCCAAAACTCCATCTGGACATTCTTCGTCTCCAAGTTCAAGAACTGGAAATTCTTCAAGCGGTTCTGACGTATCTCCTAAATATTCCTGTAGGTTTAAATACATTGAATATTAATATGCACAATTATAACAGCAATGACGCAATTACATTTGCTTGGACGTTATCAACGCAGGTAGCTCTTATCGAATGAAGTTAGCGCGATGAACATATTAGATAACAAATTACCATAAATGTCGACGTATCTCCCATTGCAAATCCATTCCCACTAGGACAATCACCCAAATCGTTTCTTGACGACGGTTTAAATCGTTTACTCGTACCATTTCCTCCAAAGTGACCTGTGCCACCTCTGGTAGTTGTAATAGCATAATTATGGCCATTAGAACCGTAAATGTTGCTGCCGAAATAGCTTTCTTTGTAATCATTAATTTGAAAATGATAGCAAATTTTTCATATTCTATCATATCAAACATTTTTCAAACCGAAACAGCAGGCAGTACATACAGCATGAGTCCAAGAAAAAGGCCAGTTGTAAGATTTATCTTTTATTAGTCAAATCGAAAAAGCTAACGTTTAGATGTTTGAAAGCTGGAACTTAAGAAATTATTTATATCTCCTCTTTGATCTGTATGGCACCCAGGTAGATATTATAGAGATCAAAATATCCTCCATATTTTAAAAAAAATGTAATTACAGTGTAATTATGAAAATTTAGAGTTTTGAATTTGGATTCATCTTTAGGATTGACCTTGGACAAACGCAGGGTTATTATCTGTTTTAGTCTTGCCTCGGTCGCTGTATACGCTAAAGTAGCGAATGCAAGACAATCAACAGAGATAAGTATGTGCAATAGTGCAAGTTATAAGCCTAGAAAACTGTATATTTAATAATTTCGGATCATTGTATTTTTGCATTAGTTTTCTTCATAAATTAGGTAAAACCAAAAATATCCGTAAGTTCAGCTTTCAACAAATCAAACCTAGAATCTGAACTGCGACCTGCGACTGTTATGTAATTCATCACACCTGAATTCTATTAATTTCAATTCAACATATTTATCGTATTTAATTGCATTTTACATTGACTCGCCCAACCAGTAAAATATGATTACAATCGTATTCACAACAATATAGGATTAAAACCAACATTTAAATGTTCCATCTGGTTTCAAAATTAACTAGTAAATACGTAAACCCATCTACCCGCAAAGAGGAATTATCCCAAATACTTGACGAAAAGCAAATCATTCAAAGCGTTTGAAACATAGCACACCCAACGTTTAAATACACCTACAATAATTTACTTTTTTCTAAGCATACAACAGGCGTTTAATATATGAAAGAACTAGAATTAACTACTATAATAAAATTGAAATTGAAAGAAACTTTATAAAAGGTAATTGGCTATAGTGGTAGTGTAAAGAAGCAGCAAACATATAAACGTTCATTGTTTCTTCATACTGTTATAGGACTTGTTCTGATAGGGCCTGCTGAAGCCCCAGGAAAAACTAGTTGGTCAAAGGCGGTTGAGTGACGTAAAGCGGCATCAGAAGTTGAGCCTGAGTCATCCCGTAAGTCAAAGCCTAACCGTTCCAGTTCCGACATTATTACCGAAGAATTGGCCGGATTGCCATACGGTAGTTCAACGTCTTCATAATCTTCCAGAATATCATTATCATCATCGTAATACGTCGTTTCACGTTTCATTGATCGACGAGGTCGTTGGGTTGAAGGTAGAGGGCAAAGTTCAGGAAGTTTCTTTCGTTTCTGAAATTATGGGGTAAAAGTGCAATGTGCATGTGTATCACTAATACGAGCAATAAAATGATCTTAGAATAATTTAATATTTGTTTGGAATCCGGAAATACTTAGTTTGAAATTTCAATGCAAGTCAGAAGTAAATCTTGTAATAAACATAAAATACATGCACAGCTCTATGATATTGAGGCAATTGAAGTGTCATTCAATCATGCAAAATGCATAATAATATAATAAGCATATTATACAACGGCATATGCACAGTCAACAGTTTCGTGTGATTGATGCAGCTAAATAAACAAAATGACGTATGCGCTAGCTGGTTAATCCAAATCATCAATATTATTTCCTCAATTCATTTTTTGATAGGTTTACGCATCCTGCTGTACGTCTGCAGAGTTACTACAATTCCCTTGACAAAGATTAAGGATTAGATTAGCAATGCACTATAGACATAGCTAAAATCATAATACCTAACACAGCGATCAGGTATTAAACGGTAAGCAGGAGATATTCACTTAAAACCATGGAGGTAGAAATGAGAAAAAACACCAGTAGAATGGAGCGGACACTAAGCCAATTTCTCAATTTGAAAGTGTGATTTTGAGCAAGGCCTTATACAGCCATGGTTATGGTTACC
>JAHZNA010004179.1:0-12418 GCA_027743935.1 Sinodicranocentrus sp. ZH6
CTCTCGTGTTTATAGTGACAGAGATAACCCCACATTGAAAATAGCACAAACATGACAAACATTTTACGAGCAACAGCAGGCCACTAGACGATCTCTCTCTCTCTCTGGGTATAACGTTGAGTAAATGGAGTGGCATTGTGAGTATAAGCTCGTAAAGCAGATATATTGTCTCGTTTTTCGCATGTGTGTTTCAGATCATCTCACATTTGGCAAAGTCCCAAAGTAAGGTTTTGGGGAGAAAATGTGTGTGTAGAAAAGGATCAAGAAAGATGATAAAGGGAATAAGGAATATTCCCATGTTTTTGGTTGACGCTCTGTCACTAGTCTCTGGTTTACAACAGAGTTTTTCATCATGTGTGCGTGAGCAGGTTTTTAGCACTGTTGCACTGTCCGTCTCTGTTGAAGGTTTGTTGGAGAGAAAAGGAAACAAAACAAATCATGCTTGTTTCAGTCCTTGTTAGCTTTTTCCCTTCCCTGCAAAATCATTAGTCATTCTTACTATTCTCTCATTTTTTTCCTTGTAGCTTGAGGGGGGAGCTAAACGGTAGGGATTTTTATGACAGAAAAGGAATGTGCGTAAAAAGGTATATATATTTTTTCGTGTAACAATGGTTGCATCGTTTTTTGTGTACAACTGCACCCTTTCCTCACTTAATATGACCTCGTGGACTTTTACGCTTATCTAAAGTATGAATCATCCAAACCGCCGCTTGTTTCATGCGGCTAATCCTAATGCGTAAGTCGAGGTCTGAGAGGATGAATGAGTCAATGAATGACTTTTGTTGTATTTTTTCCTTCCTCTGTGAAAAACAATGAATTTCTTCTTCATGGAAAACCAATCACAAAAATCACCTTTGACCAAGAATCGTGCTCATTTGTTGTGTTCTCTGTATCATATGTCAGTTGTCGTGTTGTATCTACATAATTTAACCTTTTCCCCTAATTTATAAAAAGGTTTATTATCTTATTGACTTGTATTCATACTCACGTTTCTCATTTACTTCACCTTAAGCACACAACGTGCTTTTCATTGATAGCAAGACGGTTTTTTATCTCTGTATGGCAGGCCCAACAGGGTCTAACTGTGAGTATGTCTTTCATAAAAATATAATCTTGGCCGACCTTCTTGGACAGATTCCCACAAACAAATTACCAAGCACGACATATAACATTAGAATATTTAGCCCTCATTGTGCACTCTAAAGTATACAATGTACTTTGTTTCATCTCTAGCGACTTTCAAAGAAGGTTGCTAATTCACAAGGACATGATGTATTAAAGTCAATTTCAAAACTTCCAAAAATGGCCATGCATTTGCGTGCTATCCATAGCAAGTATCTCATTATAGAATTTTCGCAGCAACAATCTCTCCGCCGTTTTTCCTCTTGGCATCATCATCTTCTCATCAGCACTGTTTTAAGTATACCACCACTTGTTCATCGAGACGTAGTTAATAATGCGTGCAAAGTGCTTGTTCATGCAAATTCCCACTCGCCCTGTCTCGAAGACGCTCAAGTCTGTAGTCAATTTTTTCTTTTTCAGCGGTGAAAAAAAACTAAAGAGAGTTTAAATTTGAAAATTGTGCTTGAGATGATAGGCTTATTTCCATAAGGAGCTTTTACATTTGCATGCAAAAGGAGCTGGAACGAAGTTGAAACAATTGGGTTAGAAGACGTCAACTTATATCCTGTCGTAATCGTAATGTCTTTTTTTCTTCCTATTGCATGCACTTTCCCGACACCATTTATTTCTCCATAGACTTCAACTGCAAATGGAATATTTTCATATTTTTACACCACAATATGCTATTCCCATTCTCCAGAGTGAGAGTTCTGGAGTGAATTTGTGCACCTCTCACATCCTCTCGTTTTTTTCTTTTAAGCCTGCGAAAATAATATAATCCACATCTAGGAGTTTTTTTTATACTTTAGGTTGTAGGTAACTACTATACTGCGTCGTTATTTCGTGTGTCATGTGCATGCGTCATGTGAGGTGGATTCTCCTTCCCTATTATTACACAGTAACACAGAGCCATACATAATAGAAAAGAATAATAGCACATTTTCTGACAACTTCCTGTGTCCTCTTGAGAATCAAAAGAGGAGCTTGCATGGCTATTCTGCAAATCCATGAGAGTCTCCTTTCGTGATGTTTTTCTTCCTTTCTCACTCCTTTTCTTACTGGGTAAACTTCCTTAGGAAAATAGAAAGAGGACTGAAAGTAAACGAATAACATGGAAAATTGCTGGATGGCAAACGGATGTGAGATGTAGAGGAAACTGGGCAAATTGAATTTGTGCAAAAAGGTAACAAGATATTGTTCTGCACTCCTGCCCCCTTTCCAACTCGTCCCTTGATGATGATGTAGAGAGAGAAATGAAATGAGGAGAGAGCTTTGTGAAAATAAAAGGAGCCATAGAATAGTTTTCTTGTTTGTGTGTCTGAGAGTTTGGGAGTTGAGCTGAGAGCATCTTAATGCATGCATGCTTCCATGCACGACCAGGCTAGAGGAAAACACACCGCGCCGAAAACGAAGAGAGGACAAACGAAGGAGACAAATAAAAGAATCCTTGATGCCAAGAAGGTGTTTGAGTTCTTCTAAGAAGTAAGTAATGCAGTGTAGAAGATGATGATGATAAGGATGCTGGTGATCCTTACACATCTCTCTTGGATGTCGTACAAGAGGGATGGATGAGATGTGTTCATGTGGGCTCTTTACTTCACGAGTTTTTACACATTGACTTGAGTGAGGTTACCTACATTCACGTGTGTAATCATAAGTTCCCTATGTGGCACTCACTCACTCCACCACAGTAATAATACGGTATCCTGCCAACTCTCGTACAAAAGATATCAAATAGGCAATCTTGTTCAAGTTTCGCTGATGGTTTCATGTTGGCGGGGCCAAGAAGAGATGATATGATGATGGTTGTAAAAATGAACTCTATTTCTTATTCATAAGCTTCAATTTTAAGATTTGAAGCTGGTGTTTGTCGCAAGGCAATAATGTCATTTTCCTATTGTGTGATTCATGTTGTTGCAACAATGGGAGTGAGGGCACTAAAGAAATAATCTGTTTGGGTCAGTTAGTAGTCGTATTAACACGTAGAAAAAAGTATCCAATTACAAAGACACAAATATCTACAGAGAGTGACAGGAGGACTAAGGGGAGCTATGCCCCATGACGAAAGGTAAGGTCGTATATTTTTCCCAAAGAAAAGGTGGTTCTCTATTTTATGTTTGGGTTAACGAGCGAGTTCAGGGTCGGATATTTGGCTCGTCGTTTATTGCGTTACGTATTATCATGAATACTCACAATTTTCTTCCTTTTTCCCAAACCCCACACCATGAAAAAAACTAATGGAATGGAATGAAATACAATGTGTCTGTTTAGAGAGTGTGGTAAAGTGGGAATAAAATTCCAAGTTTTTCCTCTCCACCATTTTCTTTTCTTCTTTCCTTCTGTTTGTAGGGACATTTGTATTCATTTGACAGGGATGTTGAGTACATAGCGAACATGTCACCAAGGATGACGCGATGACTACAGGGGAACAACATTTTTTGAATATTGGTAGTAATTATTGTCATCAACGTCCCAATCGTTTATTGTAGTAGGGTCCCTCACAAAACAGCCTTTCATGAATATGCCTGGAACATGCAATCAATATCCATTTATATGAATGTTTCAATCATTTTAATGCAATGCAAATGTCCATCTGCATATCTACATTTATCCATCAACTATGTAACAACTGAGTAGTTTTTTTATCAAAGGCAGGGGAAACAAATGGACCCTTTTTTCCACGTAAACACAGTTGGCAGCGAGCTTTCCATGGAGCAACTCACACGACAGAAGAGGATTAGTTTTTAGAAGGAGTTGATAGATATAAACGAGATGATGAGTTGATATGTTGATATCTTGGGGAGTGGGAATGTGTCAGGTGAAAAATATACGGGATGTGGTATGATGAGAACGCGGCTTCTCCCCGTGAAGGTTACGCATAGAGATTGTGTACCTTTATATACACAGTGTTTAATAAAGTCTGTACTGGATATAGTTATCCTGTATGTAATACGGACTATCCGGTCCTATCCTGTAATTTTCCAGTGATTACATGGATTTCATTACGAACAAAAACTTCATTTATTTTACCCCTCACAAAAGCTCTCACACACAAATAGTGATTAGGATGACGCACGTGAGTCATCCATCCATCCGATTGCGATCTTGCTGTCGTATAACGATAAGATGAAGTCGAAATTGTGATAGGAGCATGCATAAAGCTTGGCCCATTGGCTAGTTGGACTTGTTCTGAAATATTTTTCAGCTAAAAAAAAGTAACTTGCTCTGCTTCAATTTATTATTTAAGCTGGGAGGGATTATAGCAAGTCTTTGTAATTTTTTTTCTTCTTTTGAGATTGCGAGCACATGTGTTCTCAATATAAAAGTGTAAAATATGTAACACTCGCAGACATATAAAAGGGATAAATAATTGCATGCGTGAAACCTGCCGTTTCTCTAGCTGGGTTGAGGTAGTAGGCAGCAATAATGTCAGTAACACAGGAGCCGCAGAGAAAAACAAAAATTCTACCTTTTTCCACATCTTTCATCTCAACCAGCCAAAGTGGAGAAGGGAGAGGATGATGAAAAAATGTATTTTCTCACACCAAATAAAACCATATCATTAAATCCAAAAATGCACGAATAATCCTTGGGATTTTTATAACGATTGCAAATTGCAAAAAGACTTATCTCCTTAATATATCCCTTTCCATTATATTGTTTCTCAAGCTTTTGTGTATATAATTCTCTTGACGTGAATTTGAAAATTACATTTTCATTAGAAAAGCAACTCGCATTCATTCCACTTGTTTTTCTTAAGCTATTTCGATTTTGTTTACTTCAACCAAAACCAGTGGTGGAATTTAGGCCTTATCTTTTTGATTTCCGTCATTGTGTTTTTTTCTCTTCTTTTTCTGAGAACGAATCAAGATTTCACACATATTTTTACAAAAAACTTTAAATGAGTTTTTTTTGCATTGCTTTAATACTGTATATCAACCGCACAATTTACATTCCTGAACGCCTTCCAACGCAACTGACGTTATCTTTCCTGGTTGTATAGTTCACCGATCATTAAGTGAAATAAATGAAGACTCGAGTATGCTTTATTGACCGAGTAATTCCCCAATATTCTTTGATTACATCTCTTGAGACGTATCCACCCGTGTCTTTTGCAACGGATTTAACACACTGATACCTCTTCTGCTCGTCATTAGTAGGGAAATTCAATAAACATACAAATATTATTTACTCTCTTGTTTCTCCCCTAATCAGAAAATTTGTGTTGTTTGAACGGTATCTGTGTAGCTCGATTTGAAGGGATGGACGTGCAACAAAGTTCTCTCGTTTGAGCCACCCATGTACCTAATACTAATAAAATTTTAGGTAATGATGCATCTCTACCACTATAAAAGGTGTGTTTTGTGTGTACGTGCGTAGTACATAGGCATTTCATTTATTCCAGTTGACTGCACGTGGTACTCGACGCTGAGGTAGAGTCATAAACTTCGTCAAAATAAAAACAAACCAACAGAGTGCATAAAATAAAATGCAAGCATTCATGCAACAGGGAACTACCGCTGGGTGAGTTAAGTTTTGCGCGATGGTAATAACGAGCGTGCACAACTCCCTGTTGGTAATTCGTAAGTTAATGAAAATATATTAATTATGGCAAGAAAGCTCAAGCAGTCTTTCCTGAAAATTTTTAAGGGGGAGAGAGTGTGGCGGTGGTGCAAGTTTTGAAATGGGATTACTCTCAGGATGAAACTTCAATCTAAAAAAGATACATTTTGTTTGAGGAGGGTGGGTGGTAGGTGGTATATGACGAGATTCTCTGGTGGGGAGGGTAATTATTAACTTTGCCACAACAAAAGCATCAGTTGGAGACTTGAATATAAGAGAAAAACATGAAGTATTCGAAGATGCATGAGTGAATAATATACTGTTTTGTACAAATATTATTGTTACCGTTTCTCTACCCTGGGTGTGATGTGTATACACAAGAAAAAGAGAGAGAAAAACAGTTTGAATGAAAAAATGTTAGAATTGCATCCCAACAGAGTAAGGTATCTGTCTTGGAGGTCGTCTAGCCGTGAAAAGGGAAAAGTGTGAGTTTAGCATGCAATGCAATAATAAACGAAGAAAGATTTTTTCTTCGGCAATTGGTCAGGATTTGAGTGTACATTGAGGGAATTAAGAAAAGAAAATGGTATTTTTCCATTTAATGCTTCTCCATGTCTTACGTTTTCCCCTCTTCTGGAGAAATGGAGGGAATGTGAAAGGGGTATAGCTTCTCCAAATGTCAGCTTGCTATCCATAAAGCTTTTCTTAGAAGCTGTTAAGGTTTTCGGGGAGAGAGGGACGCCAGACGAAATATAGCGACACAGAAACTGGTGAAACTTGAAACCCCAACTGAGACTGATCTATGAACTTCCCTCTGATATCATTCGAGAAACAGTAAATGCAAACGTAGATCACTTGCATTTCACAAAATTCTCTTTTTCATTCCATCGAAGCGAGAGGATAGAGAGGTTGAGCAAGTCTTTTTTCCCCTTTGCTTGAAGCATTTTCGATGTAACTAAAGAGCTGGTTTGCACGCATTTCTTTTTTTTTTTTCTTCAAAAAATGCATAATAAGAGGAGGCTTATGTAACCGAGGTTGAAGAAGATGTTGGAGAATCTGATGGAGAACGAGAGGACTCTCGTACTCCCACTTTTTTCATGTGTGCAAGGCAATGGCATCCCTCGTATGAACTTCTTGAATCCACTACGTATTCATGAGATGAAGACAAGATGAGGTCTAAAAAGAGATCAGGATCAGAATGGTGTATATTTTTTCTCATTTTCAGTGTGGATTTTTTTTTCAGAGAAGGGCAAGGGCCGACTCAGCAAAAGTAGCAAAAACGAAGAGCGACGTCTTTTAAGTATAGTTTTACAGTGCGGGAGCTTCTCATCATCAAACGCATAACTAGACACAACTCTCAAATGTCCAGTAAAAAAGGGAGCAATCCTCTCTGAAATACTAATAATATACACTAAAACTCACACAACCTCTTTACTCCTGAATACATTTTTCCCACTCAAATTTCAACCTTTTCATGTTTCTCTTAGCGCCTTGGAAAAAAAAGTTGTTAATAAAAATGTTGAAACTGGAATACATCTCCATATGGAAAAAGGGGAAAACACTCACTCTCTCTGTGTGAGTTTCTTTTTTTGTGTGTTTTGTTATGATTTTGTTGATGCTCTACGTGGTGGACTGCTGACTGAGCTGTTTGTTATTGTGCTGGTGATGGCAGTGGTAAAAAAAGGATGATGGGGTCTTGGCTTCGTCTCCTTTAAGGTCTCTTATAAGGTCTGCCGGTGTGATAGTCGGGAGCAAAAATTTACTTTACTTTGGCCAGAATGGTCTGCCCCTGGGTTGGATGACAGATGAATAACTGATGTCAAACAGATTCCCTGGAACTGTACCACTCTTTTAGATGCTTCTCCGGTAACATGTTTTTCCTTCTTTCTTGAAATGGATAAGGGAAAAAAAGGAAGCGGGGAAAGAGGTACAACAGAGATTCATCATGGGGAACAAGAGCTTCTCTGACACTCATACAAAATGAGGAGAAAATCAGAGGAAAATGGTTTACCCGAAATCACGTACTTTTCATTTCCATCTTGGCAAGATGCTCCTTATTTATGCCTGATATGATGGCATAAAATTGTCTGGTGTGAACTTTCAGAAAAATATGTTGCTCGTTTGGCTTGTAACAAGATGAATCTAGAATCTCAAGAGTGTGATATACACACTTGGGCGTATTTTCAATACATTTCTTTTATTCCCTCTTAACAAAGTGTCATTTTTATTTCCCTTATTCTCAATTCATAAGTATGCCGAGCGCGAACACTTGCTAGAGCGCTTTTTCTCCTTTCATTCTTCTCTGCAGTGCAGCGTGATTTGCTGGATCGTAAACTTTCAATGACCTGAAGACATGTCAATAAATGATGGCAGAGAGGAGTGAAGACGTATTCAATTTATTATTTAGTTAAAGGGAGAAAAAAACTTTGTTGCTGATGGGTTGATAAAAGTGTAACATTTCTTACTTTTCTCAATGAATGTTCTTTTGCTGTACAGGATTTTTTCCCTTCTTAGTTATGCCCTCATTTTCCCTCTTCTCTTTTGGATATCAAATTAAATTGCTCTGCTTCCTTTTTCATATTGATAGGGCAAGGAGACATTTTCATGGCTCAAGTTTGAGCTTCCCCATAATTTGGTTGGATATGTCAACAGCTCTACTTGACACAATCAAATAAAGTCATTCAATCCGGGTCACTAGCTTCATCAGAGACAAGATCAATTTGACTCTTGCAACACCAAAACCATCACCTCGTGTACAAGTCTGCGAGGCTTGTTTCTTGAAAGTGGCAGATTCTCTGTGCTGCACCCAAATATGCCCTCTCAACTGTGATTATGATTGACAGGACTGTATGTTTTTATTTGTTTGAAAACAACGTTACCCTTAACACTACTTGCTTTTATATCCCTAAGAAAATACACGATTTGTGTAATGTTGCAGCAAATAACAACATTTATAATGAGTATTGAGTACACAAATAATTTGGGAGCTGGTGATTCGCCGTCTACTTTTCTCTTATCTTTGTCAAACAATCTACAATGAGTAATTCCTTTTGAGAGGTGAAAAAAAATTTGCTACTTTGTAACTTCATCTTTCAAATCGTGCCATAAGAGCGGATATCTTAGTTTAGCGTATCTCATCTTCTCTTTATCGCCATACCAAATACATGCATAATGCATTTATCATTATGCTAAACAGTAGAAACGCGCAATACCTCCTGCCATCATCAGGCAGTTCAAAGGTTCACGATCAAGTTCAGCTTCAACCTAGCCAGAAAAAAACTTGACATTTTCTTAAGTAAACAGACTCTTCACGAGATTGTGACGTTCTCTGTCAAATCATCGCTCATAAAAGGTTTGTTGCTTATTTCAATCCTCACGATATCCTAAAGGCTGACTGATATTTCGAGAAAATGTCACTGTCATTTCTCTCTGGCTTTTCCTAAACAAGCTCATTTTGCAGGGAAACATTCGTATTTCTGTGTATCTCACAAAAAGTGGAAAGTTGGGAAAAAGGGTTTTTTATAATTCAACCAAAGAAAACATCAAAAAAACATTGAAACGTCATGGTACGCCAAGTCATCATAAATTTTCCATCTTGATATGAATCTAGTGTAAATAGACATACTGTGCAAATAGAAATATTGCATGTGTGAGGAAAAGGTGGAACACACACAAGTATAACATGATGACAATTTATTTTTTTGGACAAGATTATTATGATAATATCTCAGAGAAAAAGTGCTCCACACAAGACAAACATTTCGTCAGTGTGGCGTGTGTTCATGTGCCACAGTCAAAAACTTGTATGGTTCCACTTTTCAAGTCTTCTTATCCACTTGCGGTTTCGCCAAGCGTAAATAAAATATACAGCGTATTAGAGTATTATGAAAAGTAATAGGTTTTAATAATAACGAGATGTTATTTCACGATAGGCTGCCATGTCTTGTTTTCCTTTCATTTCATACGTAACACAACTCGTATAAATCAAGATCAGTTTTCCTTTAAATTTGCAATTCAACGTATTATGGAATATCCCATGTTGTAAAAAGGGATATACCACCCCGATGACGTTGCACTGAATACTTAACAACATAACTTATTATATTGATGGTATAACATGTACTTGAATTTTTTCAACGTTCTTTACAATATAACCATCATTTTTCAACTTTGCCGTTTTTATATGCGCATTGAAAAACTTTCTCAAAAAATTCTTGCCTTACTCATCGCAGCATAACGCTATTACGTATTTCCCTCTTTTCCATTGTTTAGCTCGAGATTGTGTGGATTTTTTTTCAAACTTGTTCACAAGTTCGCACGCTTGATGAGCAAAATAGGGAAAAAATGAGTATGAGTGCAATGGGATAATTGAGAAGAAAACAAGAGCAAGTGCATAATATCCTTTACTCACTTTTCATACTTTTTTATCGCATCCAGCTGGCAAACGTGCACAACCATTTTTTTCTCCTTTAGAAAAACAAAACCTTAACTCAAGGAGTAATATCCCATTTGTTATAACTGAGATTACGAAAGAGGGAAAATACAAACTTTTAGTAATTATATTCCGCATTTTCACTTTAGCCACTTGTAATAAACCCCTCATGTAAATGTTTTTTTGGCACATTGGATATCTGCAATTGCACAATCCTTCAAAGATCCTTTAGTATTTTAAGGGCATCATTATCATGCGGTAATATAAAACTTTTGAAAATGCCGTATACCCCAACACAAAAACTTTTTTTCCCCTTTTTGAGGTTCATTCAACTAAAACCATTGTGGTATGGGTAAGGTATATAATAGAGTATTAAAAAGCATTCCATTTTTACAGCCACTGGTTTTTAGCAAGTCAGGATCACTGAGCCAGATGATACGATGAAGAGTTTGGAGAACATTGAGAGAATTAAGGTATGAAAAACCATGAAGTGCAGCTGTTACGTTGTTTTCTTTGTGATTAGCATTCGATCACTAGACAACATGATATACAAGCACTTCTGCATCTTTTCCTTCCCTCTTGCTTTTATTAGTAGTTGGCCACTAAAGGATTCAGAAACTTTAGCACAGTCATACTTATCATATAAGTTTAATGACGATGATGACTTCGCAGATATAACCACTTTTATCTGCTATTTTATAGACAAATGCAAAACTGTTAGCTGATACTGTGTATACCATTGTGTGTGTGAATGTCTTTATATGTGTCTAGGATTATCAGCAGAGAGGAAAAAATCATAAAGTCAAAAGTTTTGAATTGCTTACAAGTTTAGCTATCATTAAGCGAGAACCAGTGCTACTTAACGTGATAAGCAATAAGGTAAACAGAAAGTACAGTTATTTTATTGATTGTTACGTATACAAGTTTTTTTCTCCTTGGTTCCGTCACAGAGAAGGAGCTAGACTATGCCTCGAACCGACTGACCAATTTACTGACACCACTCAAGTGAATGAGTTGAAAATTAATGGGATTATTTGACTACCTGATTTTTTTTCTCGATGACTGCTCCACTATTTTGTTTTTGGTCAAGAGAGCAGTTACTTAAAAAAGTGTGCTCAACAGTGACCAGACCACAATCAGGTAAGCATTATGAAAAAGGAGTGTAACACGCACATTAAAGTCAATTTAGATATGAATCTCGGTTAAAAGAAAATAGTTCAAAAGTAGTAGTGGCAATATTAAAAGAGTACGAGGTAAGAAGAGAAAAACAGAATTTGAGAGAACAGATGCGTAATTTTTTTATCCTTTTATCCCACTCCACTACTTGTAACATACAAACAAGAAAAAAGTAGTTGGTCACGGCTGGTTTTTATTATCAACCAACACCTGCCATTGTTTTCTTTTGATTGCTATCGGGATTTGTAATGTGGGGTTGCTCGGAGGGGATACAAAAAATTTAAAGATTTTAAAAACCAGAATTGGGATTTAAATATAAAGAAATTGTTTCTCTCTCTAAATGTACATTGCGGTTTATGTGAATGAAATACGTGTGGGTTGATGCAATCCATGAAATGTCTACAGATGTTATTCACATCATCGCATTGCGTACGGATTTCTTTTTTCTTTTTCGCAAAGATAATTTCTCTTGAAATGAGATATACAGTTTCATTGGTTGAGTTAAAAAGAACAATTGAAATTGTCATCTATCTGCATAAAACACAATGGTGTAAGTGAGTCAACATTATTGTAACCGAAAGAGAGAGGATGGTTGTGCGACATGAAAATATTTCGGCACGATTTCGTTCCACAAATTCCCATGTCTTTTCACAACTCTCAAACCACAAATCAAGGTGACTGCACAAAAGCAAATGTGAACGGGTAGAATGAATTGCATCGTATCCAAGCTGTAATCTATCTGGTGAGCAGATAGTCATGATAATTCGTCTTCTTCCACGTGTCATGTCTTTCAATTCATGACACGACACGACCAACGCAAATGTAAATTACAAGAAAATCCTGTAATACTCCACCACCAACATAAACCGCACTACACCGCCACACAGCCACTAAAAGACTCACACCCATACCCATATTGCACGCTGAAAATTTGGTGTGGTGTTCGGGATAGGATTACGATTCTTTGAATATTTCCCATTCTCACCTTTTAAATGGTTTGCCATTATACCTGCCCTCTCGTCCATAACAGGAAGATACTTTGTACAATGACATTGAACGGGATTTTGGGGAATTTGCATATTTCTCTCTTTTCTTCTTGTTTTCAGTTTACGAACAAGAACTCAT